>CAUYSK010033894.1:0-12504 GCA_963575035.1 Avahi laniger | reverse complement strand
ATATGATCTTTCTCCTTAAATCTATTTATAAGATAAGGGATATTAATATACTTGCCAGTGCTCAACCATCCATACATGCTTGGCATAAGACCTCCTTGATAGTGGTGAATTGTTTTCTTAATGTTATATTGGAATCTATTTGGTAATATTTATAGAATTTTTGCATCAGTATTCATAATTTTCTCTTTAGTGCTTTCTTTACACATTTGGTTAAAAATATTTGAAAGTTTTCCCTCATTTCATATGTTCCGACACAATTTATGTAACATTGAGACTATTTGGTCTCTAAAGATACTCAAGTATAATTTTATTTCATTTATATTTTAATCAGGCAGCCCCAAACCAGAACAGGTTCAGATTGACCCCCTTAACTATAATTTTAAAATAGGAACAAAAACAAAATTTAGATCATTCTATACATATTGGTCAAAATTGTTTTTTATTTCATTTAAAACCATTATTAGACATCTTCACATGTCAGTCATAGATTTACCTCATTTGTTTTACTTGCTATGTGGTATTTCCTCACAAAAATATACTATATTTACCCAAGATTGATTGAGGGACATTTGGTTTGTTCCAGTTTCATGTTATTTCAGACAATATTTCAAAGAATACTTATAAACATATCTGTTTGAACATTTGTAGGAATTCTCAGGATGAATTCCTTGACAAAAAAAGAAAAAGTCCCTATTCGTGAACAATTGATCTTCTAAAAGGAATATGAAAATACAAGGCAGAGCTGAATTTTATAGAAAAGGAGAGGAAGGGTAATGGCTTTGAGGACTTTTTAAATTGCTTTTTCCATGCATTTTCAGAAATTAACTCTAAATAATTTTTTATTAAAAAGATTTATATAATATGAACTGGCAATCTATTATCAAAAACAGATTTACAAAAAAATACTGCCTTTTAGTTGGAATTTATTAATGAAAAAGAAAACTTGTAATTAATATTGATGTGTCTTTAGGTTAAAGATTGGCTTTCAAAAGTCAAATCCCAAATGGTTTCTAAAAAACCTCTCTAAAATATACCTTACCAATTTGGAGACTAAATATCATGCAGAAAGGGTGAGTTATTTTGCAAGCATGAACTTGGAAGGCATCATGTTTCTCATAACATTTTGAAAAGTAACTATGGGAACTTTTAACTCATTTAAATTGAACAGATGTGTAATTTTTTTCTGTCCAGTTGTGGTTGTTACCATGTTTAAGTAAACACACTGTTTGCTTGCATGTGTTTCTTGTGTTATGTGAGCTCTGGAAACCCACACCTGACTGAACTGAACTTGCTTAGATTTGGTTTGATCATTAGGTCAACTGGTTAAGTACCCTAATAAAATAAGTTTGTACCTGCAGGGATTAGAAGGCCTATTTGTTTAACAGATAAAAACACACTTTTGCTGGATGTAGTGGCTCACCCCTGTAATCCTAGCACTCTGGGAGGCCAAGGCAGGGGGATTGCTTGAGATCAGGAGTTCAAGACCAGCCTGAGCAAGGGTGAGACCCTGTCTCTACTAAAAATAGAAAAAATTAGCTGGACATGGTAGTCTGGAAGACTACCTGAGGAAGATTGCCTGAGCCCAGGAGTGAGGCTGCAGTGAGCTATGATGATGCCACTGCACACTAGCCCAGGTGACAGAGCGAGACTCCATCTCAGAAAAAAGAAAAAAACAAAACCCCAAAAAACCCACTTTTTATAACAACACTTCCTTTGATGGATCCAGAAAAATAACTTCTTTTTTGTAACGGTGTCAACATTTGATGTACCAAAGCTTCAGGGAATAAAGTGCCTGGATATCAAAATTATTTTGCATAACCATAATTGAAAGTGTCTAAGAGGTTGCTTAACTTTTCTTATATTTTAATGGAATATTTAGAAGCAGTGATAGCCATATTAAATTCTAATGTTAATGGTATTATAATAAGATTGTTTTAGGAGTAAGTTGATAATGTTGGACCTAAATATATTTTGAAGGGTCAGATGACCTTCCTCCTACTAGACAAAAACTCCTGGAGGGCATATTGATTTGTTTTTCTCTGTAGGCCCAAAGCACCTCACACGGTATTATAACATAAAAGAATTATAAGGTTGAAGTACTCCACCTGGGGGATCAGAGTCTACCATGGACACAAAAGAACATCTTGCCAGCTGGCTCTATCACACAAACATCAACCAACGTCAGGGAGAACAATGACATAACCCATCATAGCATCTTCCAACTCAAGCAAACAGGGTGTGGCTGATTCACACAAGTACCACCCACCATCACCAGAGTAAGCTCAGGGACTTAACTCACTACACATTGTTGGGAAGAGGTGAAGACAGCAGGTCAGAGGTAACCTGAGAGGTACACCAAACCTAGAATGCTCTGTAGGCAACTCAGGACCAGCACTCCTCTCCCTGGCACACTCAGGGATTGATCTTCAGGGACTAGGAGACAGGCCCATAAGCCAGGCCTAGCTCCCCGAGGTCTTGACCGAGAGGCCAGATGACAAGGAATCAGTGAAAGAACTCTGAAAACGAAAAATCAGAGCAAAAGGACACCTCCAAAAGAAAACAAAAACTCCTTACCAATGGATACCAACTAAAACGAAAAGATTTAAATGACAGATGAAGAATTCTGAATGTGGATCATAAGGAATCTCAATGAAATACAAGAGAAAATAGAAACCCAACACAAAGAAACCACACAAACAATGCAGGAAATGAATGGAAAATTTACTAAGTAAAGCAAATTATTAAAAGAACAAACAGAACTTCTGAAAATGAAAAATTCATTCAAAGAAATACAAAACACAATGGAAAACCTTAATAGTGTAGATTAGGCAGAAGAGAATCTCAGAGCTTGAAGACAACACTTTTGAGTTAAACAAGTCAAAGAGAAAAATCTGAGAAACAAAAGAAATGAACAAAACCTGCAAGAAATGTGAGACTGTGTAAAGCAGCCTAACAGAAGAATCATAGACATCCCTGAGGGCAAAGAAGAAAATACACAAGGGTTGGAAAACTTATTTGAGGGAATTATTGAGGAAAGTTTCCCTGGCCTTGCTAGAAATCTGGATAAACAGGTACAAGAAGCTCAAAGGAACCTTGGGAGATTCATCATGAAGAGTCAATCACCACAACATACAGTCATCAGACTGGCTGAAGTAAACATGAAAGAGGCACTCCTATAAGCCATAAGGTGAAAGCAGCAGGTAACTTACAAAGAAAAACTCATCAGAGACTAACTGGAGACTTCTCAACTGACACTTTACAAGCCAGAAGGGATTGGGGCCTCATTGTCAGTCTTCTTAAACAGAATAATGAGCAGCCTAGAATTTTGTATCCTACAAAACTAAGTTTCTTAGGAGAAATAAAGACTTTCTCAGACAAGCAAACACGGAGGGAATTTGTCAAGACCAGACCTGCCCTGTAGGAAGTACTCAAAACTGTATCATACATGGATCAGCACAATAGACACTCCCCAGTGTAAAATCACTTAAAAGCTGAAGATCAGAACCTAGATACCACAATAGATCAACAGGTAAAACAAAGCAATAAAATTTCAACTCAACGGGATGAACAGAAACCCACCCCACTAATCAATTCTTTCAATAAATGTGAGTGGCTTAAACTCCCCACTCAAGAGACATTGGATGTCTGATAATAAAATACAAGCCAAGAATCTGCTTTTCCAGGAAACACATCTAATCCACAAGGACCCATTGAAACTCAAGGTGAAGGAATGGAAGATGATATCCCATGCAAATGGAAAACTATAGAAAGCTGGTGTAGCCATTCTCATATCAGATAACATAGACTTCAAATCAGCAAAAGTGTAGAAAGACAAAGATGGTCATTATATAACTGTGAAGAGAACAATTCAACAAGAAGACATAACAATCCTAAATATTCACCTAACACAGGTGCACCCAGATTCATAAAGTAAACCATACTTGATCTAAACAAAATGATAAACAGCAGCATCATAATAGCTGGGGACTAAGGAGGTGAAAGACCTCTACAGGGAGAACTACAAAACACTGAGGAAGGAAATTGCAGAGGTTGTAAACAAATGGAAAAAATATATCATGCTCATGAATTAGCAGATCCACACTGGTAAAATGTCTCTACTACCCAAAGTTATTTACATATTCAATGTAATCCCCATTGAAAAACCAATGTCATTTTTTGCAGACCTAGAAAAAATAATTCTGCACTTCCTATGGAACCAGAAAAGACCCTGAATAGCCAAAGCAACCTTAAGCAAAAAGAACAAATCAAACATTTCTGGATTTCAGCCTAGGCAAAGAATCTATGTAAAAGACCCCAAAGGCAATCACAGCAACAACAACAAAAAAATAAATGGAACCTGATTAAATTAGAAATTTTATGCACAGCCAAGGAAACAATCAGTAGAGAGAACAGACAACCTACACAAAGGGAGAAAATATTCGCATGCTATGTATCTGGTAAAGGGCTAATAACTAGAATCTACAAAGAACTCAAGTAAATCAGCAAGAAAACAGTAAACAACTCCATTAAAAAGTGGGCAAAAGACATGAGCAGAGCTTTTCAAAAGAAGATAGACTAATGGCTAGTAACCATGAAAAAATCCTCAACATATCGAATCATCAGGGAAATGCAAATCAAAACCACAATGAGATGTCACCTAACTCCAGTGAGAATGGCTTTTATCAAAAAATCCCAAAAGAACAGATACTGGTGTGGATGCAGAGAGAAAAGAACAGTTATGCACTGCTGATGGGACTGCAAACTAGTATAACTCTATGGAAAGCAGTATGGAGATACCTCAAAGAACTAAAAGTAGATCTACCATTTCAATCCAGCAATCCCACTACTGGGTATTTACCCAAAGGAAAAAAAACATTTTATAAAAAAGACATATGCACTCCAATGTTTATAGCAGCACAATTCACAATCACAAAGATGTAGAAACAACCAAGTGCCCATCAATACATGAATGGATTAATAAAATGTGGTGTAAATATACCATGGAGTATTAATTAACCATGAAAAAAATGGTAAATCAATACCTTTTATGACAACCTGGATGAAACTAGAGACTAGCCTCCTTAGTGAAGTATTGCAAGAATGGAAAAGCAAACACCACAGGTACTCACTATAAAATTAGAACTAAATGATCAACACTCATGTGCACGTTTGGTAGTAATGGAAATCAAGCAGGTTGGAGCGGGGAGGAGGGGATGGGTAAATTCACACCTAATGGGTACAGCACACATCATCTGGGCGATGGACACACTTACAACTTTGACTCAAACTACACAAAAATAATTCATGTAACCTAAACATTTGTACCCCCATAATCTGAAATTTAAAAAAAAAAAATTATAACCTCATAATCTCTAGCCTCCAATGGACTCTCAGCATTGCTTATCAACGATTTTATTTAAGTTATAATTGGCCTTATTCCAGAAAGGCTATAAGACAGCTGTTGCTTTTCAGTCAGCTTTCCTCTCAGTCACTACAGCTATTTCAAACATTTGCCACTCAGGCCTCTTCACTCAACCATGCTTTCCTAGATTTTCTCTATTGAAAAAAATAATAATTTGAGCATTGCAGACATGATCTCAATTTGCTAATCTGTCTCCCTACAGGCGGTTATTTTCATGCCCTTACCTCCTGTTCAGGCCAACCTCTCCACTATTCCTCATGGCCCAACTCCCTCCAGGTGCGCTGAGAACTTGCTTAATTAATTTTTCTCCTCCTCCCCTCCGCCCCCAATATCGTCATCATTCTCCCCTTCTCTACCACCTGATCGTTTTGTTTTTCTTGTTTTTTTTTGTTTTAGAGACAGGGCCTCACTCTGTCACCCAGGCTGGAGTGCAGTGGCATGATCATAGCTCACTGCAGCCTTGAACTCCTAGGCTGAAGTGATCCTCCTGCTTTGGTTTCCCAAGTGGCAGGGACTACAGGCGTGCGCCACCACACCTAGTTAATTTTTCTGTATTTTGTAGAGACGGGGTCTTGCTATTTTGCCCGGGTTGGTGTCTGATCTTTCTTAACACATCTCCACGTGTTTTTTTTTTTTTTTTAGACAGAGTCTCACTGTGTTGCCCGGGCTAGAGTGCCGTGGCGTCATCTTAGCTCACAGCAACCTCAAACTCCTGGGCTCAAGCGATCCTCCTGCCTCAGCCTCCTGAGTAGCTGGGACTACAGGCATGAGCCACCATGCCCGGCTAGTTTTTTTTTTTATATATATATTTCTAGTTGTCCAATTAATTTCTTTCTATTTTTAGTAGAGACGGGATCTCGCTCTTGTTCAGGCTTGTTTCGAACTCCTGAGCTCAAACAATCCACCCGCCTCGGCCTCCCAGAGAGCTAGGATTACAGGCGTGAGCCACCGCGCCCAGCCCTCCACATGTTTTATCAAACTACGTCACCAGATAGAATAAATACCATTCCTTCTCCTTACATTCTGACACCCTAGGAATCAGCTAAGTTGTTCAAGTCATTCCTTATACTTGTTATTCACATTCATTCGACAAACCTTTTTTCGCCATTAAACCATTTGAACATTCATTTAATGTCTTGTATTTGCCAGATATTATATTAGATATTGATACAAAGATAAATGAGCTCAATAGTCCTTGCCTCAAAGAACTCACAATAAAGTGTATGAGACAGACACATACACAGGCTATTATAAAACCACGAAGAAAGCCAGGGAGTGGTGCACACAAGCCGTCAGAGTAGCACTGAAGAGGAGCACTCCCCAACCTACACCTGTACTCTTTAGATCCATGCATAGAAAACAGACTCTGCGTGTGTCCACCTCTGACGGTGACTGTCCTGATTCTGGACCTCAATGCTTCATGTCTGTTTAGTGAAACCACCCTGGGAAACACTGTTATATTTAAATAAGTAAATCATTTTCAATAAGTAGACACATATAAAGTAAATTATTACTGTTTGAAATTTTTACAGGCCATATGCTACCTTTTAATAAAGAGGGAAAATAACAATATGTTTATAATTGCTTGTCTATTGTAAAGAAAAAACCGAAAGCATACAGAGAAAAATTACTAACAATAGTTATTCATGAGAGGGGAGGGATTTTTTTTCCTTTATCCCTTTTTGTAAATTTATTTTTAAATATATGATTATTTGTTCACGAAACGAAATTATAAAGAAAAAATCCTAGAGGTCTCTGCACCTTCTGGTCCCAACTTTTCCATCTTCCACTTTTCTACAACATTGAACAGCTCAAGCTAGTCTTGTTTCTTAAAGAATCATTAGCAGGCAGACGTTGCTCACCTGAGCCCTTCATCAGGCATGCCCTCTGTCTAAACCCACTGCGTCAAGATCCGGCTGAAGGCCAGCGTGCTGTCTGAGGCCCCCCGTGATAATGCCAGCGCACCGTTATACTTCAGGCTGTTACTCTGAGCTATAAAACGGTTTAAGGTAGGTCAGTTCCTCTGGCACCACTCATCCGCTTTGTAAAATTATCTAAAAATTCATGTTTGGATGTGTTGTATCTGCTAGATTTCCAGCACCTTCCTCCTTGTATCATCCACATAGAAGGGACTTAGTATTTCTTGAATTAGTAATCCAGTCCATTTGCTGAGGAGAATGATTACTTCCTTCATTAAAACTGTTAAATGGGAAACTAATAAAATATTGCAAATATTCCCCAAATCCCTGGAAAAGAGTACAGAAGTAAAGCAGGCTCAGGTTCAAGTTCTGGCTCTAACTACTATGAATTTAGGCAAGTTAACATTCCAAAGCCTTTGTGTCTTCTTTCTTAAATACAGATAAAACAATTGGCCTCACAGATATAGAGATTGTTTGGAGAATTAAAGTAAAATTATGTAGACACAGCTATTAACACTGTGCTCTATCTAGTACAGAGTATGTGCTTAATAGAAGGTAGTTATATTATTCTGAATATTTAGGGATTTCTTACCAGGAAGAAATAAATCCTCAGTGCAAACACAGTGACAGAGGTTATTGCCACAGGTGCACTGCCCCCTAGAGCCCGGACTCTGCCAGAACTCACCCCCACTTTGGAGTCCCTATTGTTGCTGCTAGGGGCCTACTTTTCCCTGCCCACCCCACCACCACCTCCCAACCAGCCTCTGCTCTTCTTTAAGGTGGAATTCAGGGCATCCTCCACTCCTTCCAAGAGCAAGGGAATCCTAACTTAGAAGTCAGGAAACATTTTCTTATAGAAAAGCATTGTTACACATGGTGGTTATCTTTAGTAAAATTGCCTATGGCTAAATGGGCTTCTTTGGCCATATCTGGAAATCTAAACCACCACATCTAAAATTGTTTCTATGGGAAACTATGTTGCAAGTTCCTAACAACTGACTTAGAAATGAACTATTGGAATGCATCTTGTTTGGAGACAGTCTGTAGGTCAACATTCATAACTCAGTGAAAAAGGAAATGACATTTACTCTGCCATTATTGAAACGTACTGCACATGTATTCCTGTAACTGTTCCTTGAGGACACCAGATATCTAAAGTTATTTAAAATGGTAGCCACATAAACCCGTCGGATTGAATTGATACTCTGGATCTAATTATATTTCAGCTACTGACTCCAGCAACTACGTAAGATGTGCTTGTTAGGTGTCTTTTAGACATTTTTAGAATCTAATGTTTTGAAGGACAGCAGGAAGAGTCTTTTGCTTTTGTAGCGCTCCCCGTGTGGTTATATAACTGCCTTGCTGAGCTGTGTCCTCCCTCTCCCTTTTCCTCCTGGGAGGCTTCTCTGCCCGTATATGGTAACTGTTCCACAACAGTTCTTGGTACTGAAGCAAGCAAGTAGAACCCTTATTAGGATCCAAGCTTAAAAGTTAAACAGCTCAGAGGCTAAAATTAAGGATGTTCTGTGTGTAGAATCCTTTGGATGCTATGTAGCTCAACAAAATTTGGTTAAAGACAAAGTTGTTCAAAGAGAGAGAAAAATATATAAATATAAGTGATCTGTAGGTCGGTGTCCTAATGAAAAACCAATCAGTTGCCCGTTTTAAATTCCTCCTGTCATAAATCTCAAGAAAGCATTTTTCTGTCTCATTTCTGCTTTGTGTGATTACCAGGAAAAGAATCTGGTGTGTCTTTCCTGTCTGTTCTCTATGTCTTGTGTACACGGACACAAGCAACTCCCAGCTTCCATGTGCTCTTTGCTGTCTAGTCCGGGTTTACACTCAGTCCCCAAGTTATTCTCCCACTCCTTGTAAATTAGTTTCTCTAGGAGGGAGAAGATAAAGAGCAGAACTAGGCAGAGCGTTAATTCTCTTTGCACCCCCTTGTCAAAGCTAGCTCTCAAGAAGAGTTGGATGTAAGCATTATTTAATATATGACAGCAGAACTTAAGAATAAACCTCACCTAGAATGTTTGCCTTGTTGTAATGGATATTTGTAACTTTTGAGAACTATGGAAATTAAGCAAGCTGAAACATTTTTTCTACAAAAGAAATTCTTGGAACACCAGAGATCTCCAGTCACTTATGAATTGCCTACTTTACACCATCCACAGAGATGAATGGCAAGGTCTGAGTCCTAAAGATGATCAGTGTTGGGGCAGTAACAGAAGTGGAAATGGTAGTTACATATCAGTAACAAGCGCTGTAATAAAGATTTTCAGAGGATGCTGGGGATGCAGGAGAAAGCACCTGCCCAGGGGCATCTTCACCAGCCTTGCAGAGGAACAGGTCTATAATCAGGGCTGAGTCTTAAGGTAAGGTGTTCATACGACATCACATTTTACCCCATAAATATATATGATTATTATTTGTCAGTTAAAAGTAAAATTTAAAAAACGGAAAAGTGTTCTCCTGGAATAGGACAGAAGAGCACAAGAAATGCCAGAGATTCTATGAAGTGACGATCTGAGGAAGTAAGTGTGGCGTGAATGTTGGTACTTGAATTCGTTCTGTCATTTAATGAGTATTTATTGGGCACTTATTAGATGCCGGAGGTTACAGTGGTGATCAAGTTCTCATGAAGATTGTGGCCTAGTTTGGAAGCATTGAACAAAAAACTATAAATAGCACTTGTAATAAGTGCCCCGATGGGGGATGCGGGGTGCTAGCAGAGAGTTCACCTGAGGACATTTTGGACTGGAGTGGATAGTGGGGTGCAGTTCAGGGAAGAAAATGACGTTTAAACTGAGACCTAAAGCTTCGTGGAGGCAGCATCTATGAAGGTCTCCCGTGAAAAAAACCCTGACTTGAAAGGACGGAAAAGTCAGACAGACCCCATGCCCAAGAAAGGAAAGGTAGGGAGGACCAGGGAAGCAGGCAGATCCTTCAGGGGTTTTACAGAAACTGTCACAGATTTTGGACTTTGTGGATAAATGGAAGCCATTGAGTGATTTAAGCAAAAGAATCAACACGATCAGATCGGTATTTTAAAAAATCACTCTGAGGGCCGGGCGCAGTGGCTCACGCCTGTAATCCTAGCTCTCTGGGAGGCCGAGGCGGGCGGATTGTTTGAGCTCAGGAGTTCGAGACCAGCCTGAGCAAGAGCGAGACCTTGTCTCTACCAAAAATAGAAAGAAATTAATTGGACAGCTAAAAATATATAGAAAAAATTATCCGGGCATGGTGGCGCATGCCTGTAGTCCCAGCTACTTGGGAGGCTGAGGCAGGAGGATCGCTTGAGCCCAGGAGTCTGAGGTTGCTGTGAGCTAGGCTTACGCCACAGCACTCACTCTAGCCTGGGCAAGAATGTGAGACTCTGTCTCAAAAAAAAAAAAAAATTGCAGAGAAACACTCATTTTCCTGCTTCCTGAGTGGCACCTCTTGTTTCGGTCCCCCAGATTAGAGACCCCTTGCATCTTCTAGGGTGCGTATCTCTTATAGCTGGGGACCACCCAGGCCTTCGGGTCTAGTCTTTTTTTTTTTTTGAGACAGAGTCTCACTGTGTTGCCCAGGCTAGAGTGCCGTGGCGTCAGCCTCGCTCACAGCAACCTCCAACTCCTGGGCTCAAGCGATCCTCCTGCCTCAGCCTCCCGAGTAGCTGGGACTACAGGCGTGAGCCACTGTGCCCAGCCTAGGTCTAGTCTTTCCAAGTTAGATGCAGCAACTTAAATGGGCCTACGTCACGGCTCTGTGAACCTGTCGTCCTCTGCATCCTGGGCCTCACGGTGATCAAAGGCAGGAATGCCATCAGATTCATCTCCTCCCCAGCACTGAAAACTAGGCCACCGGACACACAACGGGCTCTTTGCAAAATTTTCTGTCGGGTCCAGCCCTTGCACGAAAATACCTCTCCATCCCGTCTCCGATAAGCTCTTCTCCATCCTCCTCTTCCTCCAGGGGCCCCTGTGTGCCCAGGAGCCCCTCAGACTCGTCCTCAAAGGGAGGAAGGTCACGGCCAGGGCTGGAGGTCAGGCCGTCGAGGCGCCGAGAGCTCCGGCCAGGGCTGGAGGTCAGCGGATCGATGCTCCGCCGACGCGGCCGGGCCGGGCTGGAAGCCATGGTGAAGGAGTCAGGTGATTCCTGCCGGAGAAGTTGCTGCTGTCAAACACTTAGGGAAGCGCGTGAGGACTGACTTAGCTTCCTTTTTATTATAAAGTGGCCTTCCCTCCGCCCTCCAACACAGCAAACCCCTTCCAGCCTCAGGACCTTTGCACTCGCTGTTCCTCCAGCCCGGAACGCTCTCAGCTCAGCTCTCTGAGCCAATGGCTCTGCGACCCACGGGAGAAGGCTCAAAAAATATCCTTTCCTCAAAATACCCCAGGTCGCGCACATCTCCCAGCGTTTCCTCCACCAAAGTCACCGAGGCTGTGTCATATGTTTATTTACCTGTCTACCATCCATTCTCTCCCCCTTGATAAGGAAAATCCCCACCTATTACTTGGTGCATCGGCCACCTGAGACCCCCAGCCCCTCAAGGAAGACCCGAATCAGGATGATACTAACCTATTACCCGGCCCATCGACCACGATACTCCCTGACCACCAACCACCCCACTCCCTGACCACCAACTACCCCACTCCCTGACCACCAACTACCCCACTCCCTGACCACCAACTACCCCACTCCCTGACCATCAACCACCCCACTCCCTGACCATCGACTACCCCACTCCCTGACCATCGACCACCCCACTCCCTGACCATCAACTACCCCACTCCCTGACCATCGACCACCCCACTCCCTGACCATCGACCACCCCACTCCCTGACCATCAACCACCCCACTCCCTGACCACCGACCGCCCCACTCCCTGACCATCGACTACCCCACTCCCTGACCACCGACTACCCCCCTCCCTGACCATCAACCACCCCACTCCCTGACCATCGACCACCCCACTCCCTGACCACCGACCACCCCACTCCCTGACCATCGACCACCCCACTCCCTGACCATCAACTACCCCACTCCCTGACCATCAACCACCCCACTCCCTGACCATCAACTACCCCACTCCCTGACCACTGACCACCCCACTCCCTGACCATCAACCACCCCACTCCCTGACCACCGACTACCCCACTCCCTGACCATCAACCACCC
>CAUYSK010033887.1:0-31817 GCA_963575035.1 Avahi laniger | reverse complement strand
AAAAATAGAAAGAAATTGGCCAAACAACTAAAAATAGAAAAAATTAGCCGGGCATGGTGGCACGTGCCTGTAGTCCCAGCTACCTGGGAGGCTGAGGCAGGAGGATCACTTGAGCCCAGGAGTTTGAGGTTGCTGTGAGCTGGGCTGATGCCACGGCACTCTAGCTCAGGCAAAAGAGTGAGACTCTGTCTCAAAAAAAAAAAGCCATCTTAAACAAGATACAAAACATAAAAACTAAATTTAAAACACCTGTATGACAAAAATTACCGTAAACATAAGTCAAATAGAAATAGCAGTCTAGGGCAGCACTTTCCAATAGAACTGTCTGCAGTAGTGGAAACGGTTTACATCTGAGCTCTCTGGCTACTTGTGATACAGAGCACTTGCAAAGTACCTAGTGACACTAAGAAACAACTTTTTATTATATTTAAGTTAATTTAAACCTAAATTTAAAGAGTCATATGTGGCTAATGGCCACATAAGCACAGGTCTAGGAAAAAGTATGTGCAGATATACAATGACCAATGATTAATATCCAGAATTAAAAAGGACTCCTGGAGATATGATGAAAAGAGATTTAACCTCACTAGTCATCAAAAAAATGTAAAAAAAATAATGTAGCATTTTTTTAACCATCACACCAGCGAAAATGGAAAAGATTGGTAACATCCCTGCTTCACAATGCACATGGAAACTATGCAGAACAGGTACACACATGGGTATCCTGGGGACATAAACTGGGTCGGACTTTCTAGAGGATAATTTGATGTTGTTTATTAAAATTATAAATGTATAGAGCCTTCTCCTTCTGGCCAGCAATTCCACCCCAGGTATTTATGTGAGAAATACACACAAATGTAAAGAGAAATGTCCAAAAATAGCCACTGAAGTGCTGTTTGTACTTTGCAAATAATGGGAAACAACCTAATTACCTATATATAATATTAATAGTTTAAAAGTTATCATGCCCTTCATAATATGGAATATTATGCAACAATTAAAAAGTATGGAAAATAACTCCATATGCAGATGTGAAAAGATTTCCAAAACATTTTAAGAGAAAACAAAAAACAAGTTGAAAAACAATATGAATTATCTGATTGAATTTATGAAAAATAAAACTATGTTTCTCTCTCTCTCTCTCTGTCAATATGCATGATCCAGGATGATTCATGCCAATCTGAAGATGGTGGTGACCCTGTAGTCCATCAAGTGGCTGACGGCTGGGGAGGTTGCCCTCTCTAGCAGAAAGATGACCTTGGGCCAGTAAGCCACAGGCTGCCAGGACAGTGTTCTGTCACATCCACCTGCTGAAGGTGCGAATATAAATGATCGGGTTGGGAGGGGTGAAGCCCAGCACACATCCCTGGAGCTCCTGAAACTGAGGTGGGGAGGTGCAGGGACTCCAGCTGTCCCAGGGCACATTCCTGAGGGCCCAGGTTTCAACACGAAGGAAAACAGGCCTGCCCTTGAAAGGAGTCCAAAAATAGCAGCACTGCTCCTCTGTCATCACGAAAAGGATAATGGTTTAAGTTTTAAATGGTTCAGATAAAATAAAAAAGTATAAAATGGGGATTTATTGCTTAATGGGCACAGAGTTTCCAGGGTGATGAAAAAGTTCTGGAAACAGATGGACACACGACATTGTGAAGTACTTAATGCACTGAATGGTGTACTTAAAAATGGCTAAAATGGTAAATTTTATGTTACATATATTTTGTCCTAATAAAAAAATATACAAAACAAATAAAAAGGCGCTTAAAAGAGATAAGTTCTCAATCACCTGAAAAATGCGGCCACCCAGAATGAGTCATTCCCTAAGTCACTGAGGGGCCCGCCCAGTCCCCCGTGTGCCTCAGTGCCCCTGGCGTCTAGGCCAGTGCTTTCCAAACTCTTGCCTGAAACCACAGGGTTGCCTCAGACGCTGGGAGGGGGAAGGAGAGAGGGTCCTGGCGGACTCCCCATCTCACATCAGCCAGAGCCACCGCACCGCCAATCAGGATCCCACTTCCGAGTTTATCCGGGAAAGGGGTCCTTCTGCGAAGACGCCGGGCACGTGGCTCTAGGCTCCACTCCCATACTGTAATGTCCGCTCCACACGCGGGCGGCTAGAGTGCTCCTGCCCACCGCCCTGCTCCTCACGGAGAAGGGACCAGCAGTGTGGCCAAGCACCCTACGGAGCCTATCGGGACCCAGCCCCACAACAGCGTGGTTGCCACACGCCACGCCATCCCCCTTTGAGCTTCCTGCTCGTTTCTCTTTTACCCTCCTGCCTGGTTTCTGTCTCAGTCTTAGGTCACCGAATGCTTCCTGGGAGGGGAGGTAGCTCTCCCTGCAGGGGCTGTAAGGCAGGGGCCCTGGGGTCTGTGGGGCACTCCCCTGGGAGGGGAGAGGGAGGGAAAGAAACCTGAGTCACACTCTGCCAAGGATTGCGGCTTCAGACCCTGCTCCAGGGCCTGCTGTGGGACCCACCCCCATCTGAGGGGCCCTCGAACCTGCCTGCAGCCCCGGCCACACAGCCACCAAGGGCTGGGAGGGCTACTCACAGATGCCAGGGGCTGCTCCACCCTGGGCCGAGAGCACATGACTGCACCAGAAAATTCCATTCACAGCATGTATTTCATCACAACTGGCTCTAAGCAGCTTAGCTGATAAAGACCCTGAGCTTTGAGTGACCCCAGGAAGCTTTAATGGACCGAACTGAAGACACTGTCCTGGCCGATGAACCACAGGGTTTGTTTTAACCAACTGCCCTACCCAGAGCGCTAGTTTTCCATGTTTATTAGCGTAATCACTATGAATTGCCTGTTCTAGCACTTAAAAACACCTCAGTTCCTACAAGGTGTGTGAGTGTGTGTGTCCCCTTGCCTGGCAAGTTAACTGGCAGGGCTCTGTCACCTTCTGAGCTCCCACCGCCTCTGTGTTTGTCCCGTTCTTTGACATGGCCTTCCAAGTCCTGGTCCCACCCTGAAACTCTACATCTATGGGATGTACTAACTACTGGCAGAGGGCAGCAGCTCATGCGTGGCTTCAGAGAGCGCAAGGACACTCGGGCCCCGGCTGGTCCCCACCTCCTCCAGTTTCCCTCTTACCTGTGCCGTCACCAGCCAGGCCATTCTCCATCCCTGGAGGCCTCCCCAGCATCAATGCTGGCCGGGTCCCGCCCCTGCCATCTGTGGGTGAGATGGGAGTGAAAGGAGAACAATTGGCCTGTGGGACAAGGATGAAACCGGGGTTCCCAGTCTGCCTCCCATCCCACAGAACGCACTCTCTCGTTTTCACCGAGCCTTTCTATCCACAACCTCATTTGAAATGTACATGGCTTTTTTAATTGCACACATACCTGCTGGGCAGGCAAAATAGGCATAATTCCCATTTCACAAAGGGGAAACAGAGGCCAGAGAGACCCCTGACGTGCCCAGAGTCGTGGAGGTGGCTGACTCTCAAAGGTGGACAAAAGCTCAGGTCTGCCAGCACCCCAAGCAGAGCCTCGCACCCCACTCTCAACATCCACAGCATGGCAGGTGAAGGACGCCACACCTGAGGACCAGGAACCGCAAATACGGTCAGAGATCCACCTGGGCCCAGCTGTGGTCAGGAAGAGACCAGGGAGCAGAACTGCCCTCCACGTTCCCTAAGTCGCCGCCCCGCTCTTCAAAAGTTCCCGTCATGTTCCAGCGCAAACCCTTCCAGGGAGCCTCAGGCCATCCCTCTCCACACAAGAACATAGAGAGTCAATCAGGGTGCTAGTTGACCGAATCGTCATTCGCAGATCTGGGACTCATTTTTTGTTTTCTCATGCCCAGGTCTCCTGAACATCTCCCGACTGGCTCACTTCATGCCCAGATCATGGTCAGGCATGCTGCTGCTTGGACGTCCCAAGCCTTTACCATGGTGTCCCCTTTGCCCTCAGGTCTCTGCCTGGCTGGCCCCCTTGCTTCTGCCAGCTCCCTGCTTAAATGTCACCTTCTCAGAGCAGCCTTCCCTGGCACCTCGACAGAGTCACAAGCCTGACTCCCCGCAAAAGTATTAACTTTTGCCACCTGACATGATCTCTACTTGTCTGTTTCCCGCCACCATGAGGACAGGAACTATTCATGTTTGTCAGCAAATCCCCGGTGCCTGGAACAGAGCTGACATAAAGAGGGCCCTCAACAAACACACAGGCAAACACCTGCTGCCCTGCCTGGCGTGGAGCTGTGGCAGCCTAACAGCCCATCTTGCACTCTTTGGTGGTGGGCACTGTGTCTCCTAAGGACAAGGATCTGGTTTTACTCCCTTGGCAGAGCAAGCAGGTGAGGCTGGCTGCCCCACAGAGACACAGCTCATGCTTCTTGCTGCCTCCAGGGACGGAGGGAGGAGCTTTTCCAGGCTCTGGTCAGCCTCTCATTCCCAGCACCTCCTGCCAGAGTCCACTCTGAGGACAGGTACCCAGACAGGGAGCGTGGACCCTCTCAAGAGAGGTAGGGGTAGCAGGGTGAGGGCAAATATGAATCTAAAATATTGAAAAAAATTGTTCCGGGTACAAAGAGGGAAAGAGACACACCCCGTTTTTTTCAGATCATTTTCTTTAGAAACTTCTAAGTTCTATCTCTGTCTTTTTAAGATGTAAATCGGTTTTTTTTTGTTGTTTTTTTTTTTTTTTTGAGACAGAGTCTCACCCTCTTGCCTGGGCTAGACTGCGGTGACATCAGCCTGGCTCACAGCAACTTCAAACTCCTGGGCTCAAGTGATCCTCCTGCCTCAGCCTCCCAGGCAGCTGGGACTACAGGCACGCACCACTGTGTCCAGCTAATTTCTTCTATTTTTAGTTGTTTGGCTATTTCTTTCTATTTATAGTAGAGACAGAGTCTCGCTCTTGTTCAGGCTGGTCTCAAACTCCTGAGCTCAAGCAATCCTCCTGCCTTGGCCTCCCAGAGTGCTAGGATTATAGGCGTGCGCCACCGAGCCCAGCTAGGATGTAAATCATTTTAAGAGCTAAAGAAGTCTTTGGCCAGCTTGGCCACTGCAGGTCTGTCTTTCTCAAGGACTGAGGAGCCATCTCTTTGAAATGTGAACACTGAGGAAGATGCCTGGTCTCCACAGGAGGGCAGGAGTCTAACTTTAGCAGGCACCTGGCTCCAAGTTGCAAACCTACCTCCTGTCATAAAATATGAGAAGTTTATGTTTCCTCTGGATAAAGGCAATTATAATAGCTAACATAGATGGTCACTCCAATTACCAGGTGAATTTAGGATGAACTACATGTGACAAATGGTGCTGTCTAGTCCTCTTACTTAAGGGCTAGTTACTGGTTACCCTGGGACCATGTCTGTAATGGGCGGCATCTGCCTAGCTACACACAGGCTGAGACCTTGCTCTGTCTTTGTGGCCTCTTAGGGGTTGCCTATAATGTGCATCATATTCTGGTTTCATGCACATTCAATTTTTAAAAAGCTGTTTTCTTTCTCTTCTTTTGCAAAGAGATTTTCTGGGTTGGCAAGGGATTTTGTTTTAATACTTTTTAATTTTTTTTCAGACAAATCTTGCTATGTTGCCCAGGCTGGTCTTGAAGTCCTGGGCTCAAGCGATCCTCCCACCTCAGCCTCCAGAGCAGCTGGAAGTATAGCCAGAGCAGCTGGAACACCACTGAGCACACCACTGAGCCTGGGTGAGATTTTGTTTTTAATTCTATTTCCCAACAGGGGTCTGTTAAGCACACTGACTACAGTCTCTTATAGACACTAAAACCTGCTGGTGGTGCAGAGAAGGGGCCCAGCCTGCAGGGGCTCCATGGCGCTAGGTTCTCCTCCCCCATGCACTGCCCTCTCCCTGCAAGCCACCCAGTGTGAGCTGCTGCACCCCACGCCTTGGGGAAGCCTCTCGTCAACTGGACTTCATGTCCATCTGAAGAGGTTCAGAGGGACTGGTGGACAGAGAAGCCACCATGGTGTGGGGAAACAGAGAATGACGGGGTCAGAAATCCAGGGCAAGGACAGAGGGGTGGGCCTTGGCCTACACCACACTACTATCAGGCCCTACACCAAATCAAAGATAGTCCTATTTTATCCACCCTGCCGAACAAGAGGTGTTAGGATCTAAAAGTCACTTCAGGTATCAGAAGGGCTTCAATTCTTCCTGACCTCCCCAGAGCAGTGCCTCCCTTGGGCTTCAGTACTTCTCTCCTGGGCCACATCCTGGCTCCAGGAAAAGCAGCCTTGTGGGTTAGGTCAGAACAGAAGGGGAAACAGAAGGAAGAGGAGTCTCGTGGACCCAAGGGGGAGAAGTGAGAAGTGAGTGGGGAGACACAGAGGGCAGGAATCGGGGAAGGGAGGCCATGTCTTTGGGGACCCACCTCCACCTGTGTGTTCAGGTGGGATGCATCTGGAAACAGTACAGCAGGTGCCCTGCAGACAAAATCCTGCAAAAGCCATGCCAAGGAAAGTCCTCCATGTGACACTTCCCAGACTGTCCAGGCTACCAGGTGCCCCACCCTGAGCTTCTCTCTCATTCTGCCTCTCGTTCTGCTGCGCCACACGGCATACCCCCCCCCAATTAACCCTACCCACCATGGCACACAGCTGACTGGAGATGCTCAGGTACCAGGCCCACCCATGGGCCCCAGCAAAACACCTGGGCCAGAGGACAGGTAGCAACAGGGCAGCTTCACCACACCTTGCCAGAACCCTGCCCAGCCATCATGTGGCGAGCAGGACACACACGGAGGACAGGGGATAAGTCTCTGGACAAGGCCATCTCCCCATTCCCACTTCTTGGCTCTGGGCCAGCCCCCCCAAGGTCAAGCTACAGTTCAGTGTGTTCCCCCCAAGGAGACAGCCTCAGTAGGAGCCCAGCTGCCATGACAACTGCAGGACCACACAATGAGCGCATTGTGCCCTGCAGCAGGTGCAGAGGCCCGGGGCAAGGGAGGTAACAAAGGAGCTTTGGTTGTGGCAGAGACTTGGGGGTGAGGCAGACAGCAGCTGGGGGAGAGAAAGGCCACAGGTCAGGGAGAGGCAGCTCAGGGACCTGTCCAGGTCTCCCCACAGGCTCCTAGTCTCAAGCCCCTGGAGCCTTCCCAGCAGCTGGGCACAGCTCCTTTCAGACACAGGGCCCAGGTAGGAGATCAGAAGTAGATGGCACCTCCTGAATCCCTTGTGCCAGTGGTCTGGAGCAGGGGCTGCCTTCCACCAGGAGCTGAGGCTTTGAGGGGAGGACAGCTCCCCAAACCCAGGCCAAAGGCCCAGTGTGAGGCCTTCTCAGCCATGAGGCCCCACCAGGTCCTCACCTGCTGGGCACTTCCCAGCTGTACCAACAGCCCCTCGCCCTCACTGGACACCCCAGCAGGAGCTGGCCTTCTAAAGATACTAAACTGTATCTTAAGTAAACAAAAGTTCAAAGATACAAAAATAGAGATATTCATACACATGAGAATACCCACAAAACTGCATCTGCAAATATGGAGAAAGTGAGATTTTTTTAAAACTCACAGACATACCTATAGATCCACAGACACTCAAATGTGCCACTGTGAATCACATTAGCACGAATCACCACACAGCACATTCATGAAAACAGAAACGCTAGTCCATTCATGACACAAGTGTCTTTGCACATTCACGACCATCCCTCTGGACCCACTTGCTCCAAGGACAAGAACTCAGAGAGGTGGAAATGGAAGCAACATATCCACAGTAATCTAGGACCCATCGGATTACCTGCGCTGCGGGAGAGGTGGCATAGGCCAGCAGGGCCTGCAGCGGACTGGTGAGAAGGCAGAGTGGGACAGAAAGCCCTAGAAAGACACTGAGGCTGTGCCCAGCAAGCCCAGTGCAGCGTGAGACCCTCCCAGGGCCTGGCCTGTGGGCTCTGGCCCACGGGGAAGCAGCAGCCCTTTCCCCTTTGGCCAGCTTTGGGTGACCTTGAGACACCATAGGGCTGGTTCATCAGCCCAGGTCTCTCCTCTGAAGCCCACTCCTTTGCAAGTCTGCTCTTCCCAGACCCTCCCCTAGGACTCCAGAACCCCACCTCAAGCCCACATCACAACTCATAACTCCTAGCCCATGGTCACTAAGCTGTTGCTTGTCCCTGGCAAATCCCTTCGCCCTGGCCCTCAGGTTCCTAATGGTGAAGGGTAGGCGCCAGCGGCCCGCAGTAGCCTCCACACCCTGCTTGGCTTCGAGGGAGGAAGAGGTTTGACGTGGCTTTTGCTGCAGCACTGTACACAGAGCCCTTCGCTTAACAGGGCAGTTCTGCATGCCCCTTCCGGAGGTCCTGTCCCCTCCTCCAGCTAAAGGCCTTCATCCCCACCCCCCAGCATCAGGCCCAGCATCCTCTAACAGCTCTCTAGTCCCTATCCATCACCCGCCCTGCTCCTCTTCGACATCCGGGGCCCCCCAGTACTAGCCGCCCCCACTGGCACCACTCTTCCAGTCCTGTCCTGCTCCTCTTCCCACTCCACCATCTTCAGACCTCAGCCCCCAAATGCTTGGGTCCTCAATCTCTGGAATGGGGATAGAGGTTGGGCGCAAAGGGAAGGGCAGACCATCGTCCCACAGAAAGACTAGGCCATAGTGGGCAAAGCCACTGAAAGGCCCCAGACTGGGATTTGGTTTGTTTCTGGTTAGCCATGTGACCCAGGGCAATCCACTTTCCTTCTCTGGGCCTCAGTTTCCCCGCCTGCAAATGGAAATAACAATGCTTGCTCTTGCATATAAACTTGTTACCTCAAAGAGGGGAACAGTGTGAAAGGATTCTGAAAAACATTCACAAGGTGCAAGACAAATTCATTTTAGATCATTGCTGTGGCCAACACCCCCACCTGCTCCCCACTCAGGGTTGTAAGAACTGTACCTCAGGGTTGCTCTGATATGAACAGCCTGCAAGGTTTAGTGGCTTCCATTTGCTCCGGCCAGGATTCCCTGGGGACAACCTGGTCCATGGGCAGCCTGCCCACCTCCCTGTCCACCCCAGTTTGACACAAGCCCCAGATTCTGAGGCACCTCCTTCCAGGACTTCTGCCTTCACCCGCCCAACATGCACACCCTTGCTGGGACTGCCCCACCCCACTCCTGCCCATGCCTGCCCCACACCCATGGCATCCTCCTCCCCAGCCTCTGCTCACCCACCTCCCTTTAGAAGAGAGAGCTACACTCACATTCCCCCACCCCAGTTCTAAATTAGTACTCAGGAGCCTGTCAGGACCTGGGGAGACCTCATGACCTGATCTAAAGGCAGGGGCCAAAACCAACTGCCAACAACAACCCTTTGAACAGTGTCATACTGTAATTCATAAACACTTTTCCACCCCTTCCTGCATTCAACGGACCTCAAGAAAAGGAGGGAGTGTTTCCCCCCTTGATGGATGAGAAAGCAAAGCCCAGAGAGATTATATTCTCTGCCTGAATGCAGGTCTCCTGTACACCTGGACAGAGCTCTGCCCTCCAGGCCACCACAGCCTGAAAAACCTTGGATTTCTCAGCTGAACCCTCATTGAGGGACAGGTACATCCACTAGTCCACCTCCACCAAGCTCCGCAATAGGCCACTAAGTCCTACTGGGGCCATTTTTAATACCTTCAAGATCTCGTACTACTGCCACCCAAGTTCATGCATCACTACTTCTCACCTGGATGATTTCAGCAGTTTTATCCCTTGCCCTCTCCAATCCATCTGCCATCTAAACCCAAAGCAATTTTTCCAGAACTGAAATTTGGACATGTTACTACTATGCTTAAAATACTTCAAGGTCTCCCCCACACTTTCAGATTCACTAAAAATTTTTTGGCAGGGCCATTCAAATCTGGCCTCTGTTCAGTTCTCCGCACTGCACCCCAACAGACCTCAGCCTCCTAATATCCATCTCCTGAACTTGCCCAGTCCTCCCACACCTATGACCAGTCCTGGAAGGCCCTTGGCAGACTTTCCCCTTCCCAGCTCAGATTAGGGATCACTTTGGTCAGGAAGCAATTCTGGATATACCAGGCTCAGTTAGGGGCCCCTTCGCTGCTTAACCTGTGCACCCATGCAACCCAGCACCATCTACATGGAATCATCATCAGTGTTCTGTCAGTCTCCACAAGACTACAGGCATCTAAACACAGGCCCATCACCCAGTACAGGCCCCACACTCTATAAACCATTAATAAAAATTGCTGTAAGGGAATGCTTAAATGAAAGAAATTTCAGTCCAAAACAGATTAGAAGCACAGAATCATGGAAACCTAGAGCTGAAAGGAGGCAAATGCCATCTAATCTCTTCATTTTACAGATGAACATAGGGACCCAAAAGAACAGTTAACTGTAGAGCCTGGACTAGCCACTGCGCCTGCAGCCCCTGGGGCTCTCACCACACCCAACCCCAGCCCCATGACCAAGACCCTCTCCAGGCTCCATCTTGCCCAAAGGAGGCCACCGCTCTACATCCTCCCATGTAGATGTCCTCTATATCCTTTACATAGGGAGAAGCCCCTCACCCCGCCCCACCTCCACTCAGACCCTGGCTGCTGTGCCCATATCCTTGGAACCGAGGTCTCAGGAACAGACACGCACCCACTTCCAGCTCCTGCGGTGCTTCCCTCTCACTGCCTCCACCTCCAAGCCTGAGCCCCACTCTTAAAATACACATTTATTGAGCACCTACTACGTGTCACTCTGCAGCGGGCACTGGGGTTCCTGCCCCCAGAAGCTGGTCTATCTGGTAGGCGGACACAGGCGGGGAGCTCAGAACAACGGGACAGCCCGGGAGGGGCCGCGCGCGGGCGACCCTCCGCTGGCCACTGCATCTTCCCCCGCCCTCACTGGCCTCCCGCTGACCTCGCTGCCCAGGCCTGCGGCCCTCCCCCGCCGGCCGGGTCCCTTTCTCCTGGATGGGGGGGGGATGGGGAGGCTCGAGGCTCCCGGGGCCCTCGCCTCATCCCTCGGCTCCTGCCCCGGTGGGTGGAGGCAGCGTGGGAGGAGCGGGGCCGGGCTCTGGGCCATCCCTCGCACCGCCCCTCCCCGCCCGAAATGCAGTGGGACTCGGAGGGAGGGGGCCGGGGAAATAAATACCTTTGACTTTGTGGCTAAGGTTAACGGGAACTGCCACCCCGGGGGCGACTTGGGCACCGGGCTCTGGGCCCTGGCCAGTCCCGGGGCAGGCGGGGCGGGAGCGCGCTCCTGATTGGCTGGAGGTCCTGGCCGTCCCCCAGACCGCCCAGCTACACCATTGGCTGCGCCGCTCAGATGACCCGCCCGGCCCTATCGGAGCAGCCCGCGGGGCGGCCCCTTTGTTCTCCAGAGCCAATAGCCAGGGTAGGCGGGCTGACCTTGCCCCGGCGGGCGCGCAGGGCCTGGCCACCGGGCGGAGGGTGCGGGGCTGCGTGGGGGAGGCAGAGCGTGGCCGGGACGCTGGTGACCCGCAGCCTTGTGGCACCCCCGCCCGCCGGGGCCCCTTTCAGACTGGAGCTCACAGCCTGTGCACGCCCCCCTTCCCGCTCACGCAAGTTCCGGTTCCATCGGTAGCTCAGCAAACATTCGCCGAACGCCCCCAGCGCGCCCGGGAACCGGCCTCCCTGAGAGGAGTCTGTCGGAGCCGAGATGGAAATCCCCGCTCCGCACCTCCCCCGAGCGCAAGTCCAGTGTGGTGGCAGTGCTGTGTCTTTGCTCCCTGGAGGGTGCTGCTGCTCACAGCTGCGCACGTCTGGTGCCGAGGGAAGGGGGTCTCCCGCCTGCGGGAGTGTGGGGTGTGGCAAATGGTTCTTAGAGTTGTCCCCGAGAGACCTAAGAAATCATGACATTCAACCCTTTCGTTTTCGAGCTGAGGAAGCAGGTCCCGAGGAGGTTCTTTACTAGGTAGGGCTCGCAAGAGTGGAATCCTCTCCGCGCAGCTGCCAACCTGGCCCAGGCGGGCGAGGGTCTTCCGTCCCGAGACCTCCTGGAAGGAGTATTTTTTCATCTACCCACCCCGATTGTAAGGAAGTTCCTCACACTTCTACCTCCAAAGGGCACAGCGGAGTAGACTCCCACTGGCAGGACTCTCTCCACAGCTGCTTAGAAGCTGCCTTGTTGATACAAACAGGAGCGGGGCCTCTCTGAGACTCCTACAAACTGTGGTTGTTACGCAAGTTTACCTCATTGGTCACCAGCTGGTTGAGTATTTCCCATAGGTCCAGCTGCTGCTTAACCTCAGGAGCACAGTAGGAATTGGGGCCGAGTCTATATGTTTTGCCACCAACTTCGTGTGCAGTTTTTACAAAAGATTTTTTTCTGTCCCTGGAGTTTGACGTATTCATCTGTGAAATAGAGTTAATTTTCTAGTTGCCTACATACCTTACTGGGGTTTACAGTTACATTTGGTTGTATTGTCTACAAAAGCATTGGTGAGGTATGAAACCCTACACACCTACACAGAGGCCACACGTCTAGCCATCAGCACTTTGGAGTCTCATTCACCTCTTTATTTTCTAGAGTACCTAGAGCAGGCTCCACAAAGGCTTGTTTCTGAGACCAGTATTCTAGTTCCAGATCTGCCACACAAGTGTGACCCCGGGAAAGTCACTTCCACTTTCTGGGCCTGTTTCCTCCTCTACACAGTGAGACTTCTGCCAGATTGACATTCCATGACCAAGGATATGTCAGGGGTGGAAAGAATGAGGCACATCTGAGATCCCATTTCCATTAAGCAAAAAAAAAAAATGGGGAAGCTGCATATGTATGTTTGCAAATGCATAGAAAAAATGTCTAGAATACCCCTCAAACCCTTTTCACCACGTAAAGAGAAAGGACTTAGGGGCTGGAGTAGGGGAATGAAGGACTTTCATGTTTAAAAAATCTAAATAAGTCTGAATAATTTTTTAAAAGATACTTTAATACTTTTTTAATTGTAGAAGAAAAAAAGAAAAACTGTGGATTCTTCTCAGAAGAAGGCAGCTCCTGCCAGCAGAGCTGCAGCCCCTCCAACTCGGCAGCCCTTCCCTCCCCATGACCGCTGTCAAGATGAACCAGGATGAGCAAGAACTTGGGAACCACTGCCCCCACCCCCCGCATCCCAAGGGACTCCGGAGGGAACTATGGGCAAATCCACTCTATCCCTGCCTCACCAGCCCCCTCAAGGCCACTAGTGTGGCCTTCTCTGGCTTTCGGACCTCTCCTCACCATCCCTTCCCACAAGCAGTGGGCAGTGCCCATCTTCCCCATACCCCAGTCTACTTCCTTTAAAAATGATGATTTTTTCAAAAGGTCAGGAGCCCTGGTCAGATCTCCCTCTCCCTCATGCTTGTCCTCAACCCCTCAATACTAATGACATGCCCAAGGACCTATCCCCTGCTCCTGCCTATCATCCCCAGATATCTACCCACTCCTTCCTAGTCATCTCCCCTTCCCTGGAATCCCTGAGCTCCCTCAAGGAGAACGAATGTGAGTGGGGCTTTCTTGAGACCACACCCTCTACTCGCAGGCTCTGACTGGCAATTTGCCATGACACGGGTTTTTAAGTGGCCCCATAACCCCGTAAACCAATATGAAGCTTTGAAGCTGTTGTCATCCATCGTACACACTGCAAGCCCAACCACCTCTCCCTACTCATACTCGTGTACCTATGTACATCCCACCCAGCCCCACGCCTCATGGGGTAGAGATTGAGTCTTGTCTTTGTAACCCCTCAGTTTCCATCATAACATCAAGCACACAGTAGGCATTTAATACTTACGTTAACCACAAACAGCAGCACGTTCCATTCATCCAGCAGACAGGCCTTAGGGGATGGACAGACCCGGACTTGAATCTGCCTCTGGTGATTACCAGTCTTATGATCATGGGCAAATGCTTTCATCCGTAAAAGCGGAATAAGAGTACCTGCCACACAAGGGTACATGAGATGATTTAGGGAAACTTCTTTGCAAGGTGCCACTCATGTAAACAAATAGTGGTCATTCTCATGCAGCAGACTCTGTGCTAGATGCTGGGGATCTGCGCAGAAGTTACTAAGACAACGTGCAAAAAGTCTGCTGATGCCTGACAAAAACAGGCACTCAAATTTATATGACCGGTGCAGGGACACATGCACTGACTGCTGGCAGAGATCTGGGGGCCTGCAGCAGGCCAGCCAGGGAGGCACTGAAGAACAAAACCACATCAGTCCTTTCCTTCCAGGTAATGGCACTAAAAAGTCTGACCTGACTCCAAGAAGGCTAAACCCCTGACCCTGGTGTGTGGGATGAGGGAGATGAGAGCTGTCCTTGCTGCTCCCAGCTGCCTCCCCTCCCAGAGACTCCTTTGTGCTGTCAGGCCTCCATGGGGGCTGCCAGATGGAGGGTCTAGGTCTAGCCAAAGTCTGTAGCATCCACCGCCCCTCAAAAGGAGCCTCTCAGTGCTTGCTGGGGTTACAAGGCCAAGGTGATGAGAAACAATGGCAGCCCTGGGTCCACCGTGGCCGGGAACTGAGATCTCCAGTCCCCCCCCACCACAGTTCTCTGGAGCCTTCACCTACCACACAGAGTATCAGCCCGGCTGCTGGGGTGTGCTCGGAGAAGAACTGGAGGCCGGGCGTGGAGCAGCTCAGCAAGTCAGGCACTGGGCCCATTGCCAAAGCCCCACCCACGCCCCCATTCCTTCCTTGGAAAACTCCACAGCCCCCCCCGCCCCCCAGGAAAAAGGAACACTCCCCAGACACCAGCTCTAAAACCAAATCTTTATTTTCTAGTTTGAAAAGGAGGGTAAATGGTTGTTCTGTTTAGTTCCACAGAACAGCACAAGGCCCAATAGATAGAAATTATAGGAAAGCAGAATTGATTTATTATAAGGAAGAATTTCTAACAATTAGAATCATCCTACGATAGGACCAGGGCCTCAGGAGGTGGGGAACTCCCTGTCACCTAAGTGCTCAAGCAAAGGCTGGACATCCATATGCTAGAAATGTTGGAAAGGAAACTCACCCAGCATCTTCCCTTCAGCTGACCCTCCGTCACCAATGGGGCAGTCCTTTCCACAACATGTTGAGCCTTGGAAGGAGTGAAGGAGGGTTGGGGTGTTCGAACGAAAGCCTGGACACAGAGCTGCTGACAGCCAGGGGAAGCTGTAAGCATTTGGCAGGGGGCAGGGGTAGATAAAGCAAGACAGACCAAGGAGGAAATGCCGTGGGGGTTTGATCTCTGGGGAGGAAGAGGACGGCATCACCAACAGTAGATGGGTCTCCAAGTCTGTCTGGGTGCCTGTGCAGGGGCAGGAGGGAGGGGCGGGGGCAGGAGGTAAGAGCAGCTCAGCTTCACCTCTTGATGCTGGAAAAGGCCTAGGTGCTGTCTAACAAGGCCAGCAGGTTCTCCAAGATGTATCCAGCTGTTCCACTTTTCCTCTCCAGGCATTTATTTACTAAGGACTGTACCACACTTACTTCCAAAAAGTATCTGAAGTAACTCATAGTAAAAGTCAGGGACATTAAGGCGTTAACACCAGAGGATGGGGGTCTTCCCTCCCACTGGTGGCTCCTCTAGCAGAGGCTCTAAGGGGTAGATGGAGTTGCTATTGCTACTTTTCCAGGGCACAGGACAGTCAGGAACCCTAGCAAACACCAACTGGAGGCGGGTGTCCTTGAGCTCTGAAGTGGGTTCCCTGGCCACCTGGGGTTGACATTCCTGGCTCATAGGATCCAGCTCACTTCTGGCCTCTTCTGTCCCCTCTGGGATTCCAGTCTTCCCTACCCCAGCAACAGGCAGGCATCCCCACCCAGCCCACAGCGACGCCCCAGCCCCGCCCGCCTCAGACATCGTGCTTCTTCTGGTGCGCCAGGAGCCTCTCCTCGTCATCAAAGGTCTGGCCACAGATGGCACAGCAGAAGGCGCCGTCCCGGATGTGGCTTTTGCGGTGGGTGATGAGGTTGGACTTCTGGCTGAAGCTGCGGTCGCAGTCGGGGCAGGCGTAGGGCCGCTCGCCCGTGTGGATGCGCCGGTGGGACACCAGGTTAGACTTCTGGCTGAAGGCTTTGCCGCAGTCGGGGCAGACGTAGGGCTTCTCGCCGGTGTGGATGCGCCGGTGGGCGGCCAGGTAGGGCTTGTGGCGGAAAGCCTTGCCGCAGTCGGGGCAGACGAAGGGGCGCTCGGGCGCGTGGTCGCGCCGGTGTGCCGCCAGGTGGCTGCCCTGGGAGAAGCGGCGCCCGCACTCCTCGCAGGCAAAGGGGCGCTCGCCGGAGTGCACTCGCGAGTGCGCCACCAGGTGGGTCTTCTTGCCGAAGTTCTTCCCGCACTCGGCACAGGTGAAGGGCCGCTCGCCCGTGTGCTGCCGCTGGTGGGCCCGCAGGAAGCGCTCGAGCCGGAAGCTCCTCCCGCAGTCGTCACAGCTATAGAGGGCCGCTGGGGCTTCGGTCTGGTCCTGCGGGGGCTCTCGGGGGACCTCCGGCGCGGGCTCCCGGGCAGGTCTCAGTGGGGCCTCTGGAGTGGGCTCCACCGCGGGCCCAGCTGGAAGCTGGGGGCTGCCCGGGCCGGGGGCGGCCTGGGCGGAGCCCTCGGATCGCTTGTGGATCTTGCTGTGTGACAGCAGGTTGGGTTTGTGCCGGAAGCGGCGGCCGCACTCCGTGCACGGGTAGGGCTTCTCGCCCGTGTGGATGCGCCGGTGCGAGGTCAGGTAGGGCTTGTTGGTGAAGCGCTTCCCGCATTCTGGGCACTGGTGCGGCCGCTCGCCCGTGTGCACGCGGCGGTGGGCGATCAAGTTGGGCTTGTGCCGAAAGCGCTTGCCACAGCAGGCACACTGGAAAGGGCGGTCAACCGCGTCTCCGCCGGGTCGGGGAGCGGTCACTGCGGGGCGGCCCCTGGGCCGGGGCCCCAGAGCTTTGGCTGCTGCCTCCTCCAGGGCCTCGGCTACGTGCACCCGCTTGTGAGCAACTAGCTGGTCCCACTGGGCAAAGCTCCGGCCACAGTTGCCACATATGAAGGGCCGGGCCTCAGGGACAGGGGGGTGGCACCGCCGCAGATGAGCCTGAAGCTGCTTGCGTCTCCAAAAGCGTCTCTCACATTTGGGACATGCGATGGGCCTCTTTGCAGCCGAGTGGGCCCGCAGATGCAGAACCAGGGCCACCCAGCCTCGGAAGCTCTGCCCACAGAGGTGGCAGGCGAAGCCCAGGTCTGGCGTGGCAGCAGCATGGACCTGGCGATGCAGCGCTAAAAAGGGGGCATGGCGGAAGCGACGGCCACACTCGGGGCAGGGCAGGGGCAGCCGAGCCAGGCACCGGCGGGTATGAAGCCACAGGGCTACCCAGCCTGGGAAGTGCCTTCGACAGTGTGCACAGCGGTGGGCGCTGCCCGGGGTCTGGCTGCCCGGCTGGGACACTGAAGTGCCTTGTTGCCTCAGCCTGCGGGGATCCTTCTCCAGGGTCTGGGGTGACTCCTGGGAGGGCCCAGAAAGGAGTTGGGGCTGGGCTGGGCCCATGGCCAGGGGGCCTCTGCAGCGGCGTTCCAGCATCGGGTCTTCCTCTGCTGAGGGTGGAAAAGCAGAGTCACTCTAGAGACCAACTCATCCTGCCCAGCTCCTCCCTTCCTGACTTCAGCACCCCCAGAGGAGCTTGCCATCTACAAGCTCCTAGAGCCCTTGATGTGAATTGAAATCAACTACTCTTCTATTTCCTTGGATGTTATATTTCAATTTGGGTTTCTAGATATTTGTCTTACATCTTTATTATCCTGGAAACTTCCAAAAGGGAGGGACTCTGTCTGACACTTCCTGGAATCCGTCATGGCAGCTAGTGTCAGGCAGGTGGTAAACACGCCAGCGTTGGATGCGCAAACATTCCTGCCCACAGGACTCACTAGACAACATGGTCACATCTCCCTGCAGGGCCTTATGCTTTTTCAAAGCACTTCCCTGTTGCCCTCCCCTTGTGTCTGCTGTCCCCATTGCCACATCTGAGCCTCACAGCAACTCTGTGAGGCTGGACAAGCAGACATTGAGCTCCCTGTTTGACAGATGAAGCAATCGTGAGGCATCAACAGGTGATGGAACTTGCCTGAGGTGACACAGTAAACCAAGGGCAGAACCAAGGCTAGGAGACAGGTCTTCTAAACTCCCAGGCCAGTGTTCTTTCCTCTAAAACACTTGGGTTTGCAAAGATCTTACAGAAGGAAATTTCTGTAGCCTTTCATTCTTATCACACCACAGGGGAGGCACTTTTGGCCTGGTTAACCTCAATCTCCCACCACTGTAAAAGCCTGGAGAACAAGTGAGAACAGTGTTTCTCAGGGAACAGCAGGGGAGCCCTGGGTGCTACTCCCAGCACAGTCTAATGCCAGGCCATCGCCTGTCCAGACTGTGCCCACACTCTGCCCGCCTGCCCTCTTCCACCCACACACACACACACACACGATTAGGACATGGCAGGAAGGAAAACTCTCCCTGAATCCAAGGAACACCCACAGCCTGCTGCCCTCAGGGCTTGATCCCTGGCTCTGCCTCCCTTGGGGTGCTGTGGATTATTGGGGCAAGAGAAGGGAGGAGAGAAGAGATTGTAATCTCTGTCCCGTGCCTGGTCCTGCCCCAATCTTGCCAGGGGCTGCCTCATGTTCAGCTCTTCCACAACTTGGGGGAGCCCAGATTCCTGCAGGAGACCCTCCTACATGGAAAGGGGACTGGGGTGGCTGTTAGATTCCTCAAGGGCCTTCAGTGCCTGCTCACAAGCTCCACACACAATCCTCCTAAATTCCCTAGAGCCTCTCTCCTCCTGGGGCACGCAGCCATGACTCATTACCAATGCTACACTGAGCTCAGGGAAGACCCCCAGGATATGAGAAAGGGATCCTTCCCATGCAGGCTCCTTTCCTTCCACCAGGATGGGGGGGCCTGTGTCGCCGGGGTTGTGGAGTGGTTTGGGAACACAGCAAAGCCCAGACTCTACCCTTGAGACTGCAGAGCTGGGAATGAGGCTTTTTCCAGCTCCTCCTGGGGATGTTCCTGGGGATACTTCTGCGGCTGCAGCGCCTGCTTCGGCCCACACTCCGGTAGCCCCCAGGTGTCAGAGAAAACTGCAGCAATAAAGACACCCCTACCCCCATGGCAGAGCTCAGACCTCTGACTGCAGAGAGGCCAGCCTTACCTGTGGGGAGGGGAGAGAAAACATGTGTGAGGCTCTGAGCTCCTCTAGGGCACTCATCTTTGTGTCCTCACCAGCCACAACCCCTCCCCCCACAGAGCCACAGCTCTAGCCTTAAGCCCCACACCCTGCCTGGCAGAGTGACCTTAATTTATATTGGATTAATAAATGAATGTGCCCGTTCACCAAGGAAGTACACTGCTGCCTTTGGGGTCACTTCCTCCCCTGGTAAGGTCACAGAACGAATTCTCCATTCTGTGGACAAGGTCTGGGTTTTTCCTGATGGCCAAGGGCCGGCCTATGGCAGTAACTCTGGAATTCCTGCTGGCTCCCTTCCCCCACCCTCCTCCCAACAGGAATTCCAGGCCTATTTCCCATGGGGCTGCGCAGGGCCAGCTAGTGTGACCACGACTTGGATCAGAACCCCCTTCTGCATCTTAGATGGCCAAGGGTGGCTGAAACCGCACAGTCCCCTTTTGTATTAGTGTATGTCCTCCGTCCACGTTCACGGACACACGGGTCCTGCTCCTACGAGTGAGCCATTTCGGGTCCCACGCACGGCGCAGCTCGCTGAGCCTGTGCGCAGGTGCGCTCGCCGCCCCCCCAACCCGCCGCGGATCCAGCAGTGTCCCCCCAGCGCGCACACACACACACGGTCGCGCACACTCACGGTCACGCGCCCCGCAGGTGGAGCTGCCCGCTGCGGGCCCGCGGCGCCCCCCGCGCCCCTGCCGGGCCGTACCTCTCCGGCGGGCTGTGCAGAGGCGCAGCGCCCGTCCATGGAGCCCGAAGGCCGGCCTCCAAGGCCCGCTCCCCGCCCCGCCGAGGCGACAGCGGCAGGTTCGAGTTCACAACTGCCAGGCCCGTCCCCAACCTCCCCCCCGCCGAGTTCCCAGCGCCACGTGACTACAGGAGCTGCCGAGGGTCAGTCGCCGGCTTGGGCGGCCGCGGCCTGAGGGCGGGGCGGGGACGGACGCGGGGCTTTCGCGGGGCTGGACTAGCGGGCCGAGTCAGCCTCGCAGTTGCCCCACCCGAGTTGCCGGCCTCAGAGGGCCCGACATCGTTGCCATGGCTACCACCAGCCCCGGTTTTCCGGGACAGGCCCGTGCTCAAGTTTCCCGACCCTTTGTCCCTGCAGAGGACGCCGTCCCGGGCGACCGCGTGGTCGGCCTATGGTCACTAGGTCTGGTCCGTCGTCACTGGCTTATGAAAGGCTCCGGACCCGTCCGGAGACTTCAAAGGGGGCGCCGGCAGCCCCCGGGGCGTAGTGCCAGGGCCTTCCCCGGCCGTGCTCCCCGCGTAGCGGGCGCGCAATGCGGTCGCTCCCTGGCGCGCGGGCCGCAGACGGCAGCGGCGCCCTGGAAGTCCACAGTTTCCGATTTGTTCCAAAGTGGGGAATGAAAAGGCCCGATCATGTGAACTTTGAAAAGTTCCTATTCCTCTATTCCAGAAATTGAGAAAGAGCAGGCGTTGCCGGGCTTCCTGTGGCAGCCGGGAAGGCGCGGGGCTACGGCCCGGGTGGCCGTTGGCGCACGTGGGGCATTTCGCTTGGAAGCGCAGCAGCCAGTGTGGCGTCTGCGGTGGCAGGTGCGAGCCTGTGCCCATGACTCACCCACTAGCAGGTGGCCTTGGCTTTCCAAACGAAACACTTCCCTAGGGTTTCCAGACTAGTACAATTTCATATCCTTTCATGCTTTTCAACAAAAGCAATTTTTGAATCGTATTATTAGTTTAAAACATTTTGAGAGGGAGCAGGGACCCTTCTTAAGGGCTTGCTGGGCTCTCCCCATCCCCAAGCATGGAAATAAAAATTTGAGTTCTTTCAAGGGAAATTCCAGGCACCTTGCTAGCCCTGCAACCAGCAATTAGGGAAGTGAATGAATAACCCACTAAGCAAGGAGATAATAATAACTTAAACAATAGTCATTGAAGTAAGTCAGAGTCACAAGATGATTGGTTCCCTGTAGAAACTAAAGATGACATCTTGATATATGTCCTTGAGTTGTTTTTCAGAAATCAGGACCCCTACCAGATGGAAAATGCCAACTGCTATTATGTAGACCTCAGACAGACTTGGACCCAGAAAATGAATAAGGAAGTTCCAGAAAGTCCCCAGCCCTTAACTCACTTTTGAGGGCCTCCACCCCCTGCTTTTAAAACCCTTGCCTGTAAGCCAACAGGGAGTTCAGGTCTTAAGCATTAGCTGCCTGTTCTCCTTATTAGGCACTGTACGATAAACAAAATACTTTCTCTCCCTGCAAATCCTGCAGTCAGAGTTTGGCTTTGCTGCACAGCGCGAGAGGACCTAAGTTCAGTTCGGTAGCACTTTTAAGTTTGTTGTATAAATAGGAAATCGGGGAACATAAAAATCTCTCATGCTTTACCTCCTAGAGTCAATTACGTTTAATATTTTGGTACGTATCCTCTGGTGCTTTTTCCCAATGTCTATTCATTCCATGTTTGGCATAATGCTTTGCAAAGATGTATTCTGCCTTCTTCACTTAACACAATATTGTGAAATTTCTCTCATTTTATTAGGTATTCCTTTATAACATGATTCTTCATGGCTGCATAAACGTACAAGTAGATCGTTTATAGATTTTCCATATATTTACAAATTGATCTTTTATTGCACATACCTGATTTAAAAATTCTAGAGGTTGGGAACTGATGGGTCAAAGGCAAAGTGTATTTTTAAAATGTCTTCCAAATTATCTTCCAGAAAGATTTATTAGTTTTTCCGGAGAAGTGCCCATTTTTCCATATCCTTGACAACACAGGTCTTTTTTTCAAATTTAATTTAAAATGGTAAGTTCTCATTGTTTTGGTTTGTATTTCTTAAATTACTAAAGCTGGACTGTTTACTCACATGGTTCTTTATTGCCAGTTTGTATTTTCTCTTTTGTGAATTTATGTCCCTTTGCCCACTTTCCTATTTGCCCATTTTAAAAGTTGAGAAGTTGGTTTTATTGTTGGGGTTACTCATAAAGTGAAGGTATTACCTACTTGCCATGTGTGCTGCAAACATGTTTCCTCCATTTGTATTTTAACTTTTTAATTTCTGATGCAAGAAAGGTTTTTTATGTGCCAAAGCCTATCAGTCTTCTTTTATGGTTTCTGCCTTTAGAGTTATGTTTAGAGAGGCCACCCCCACCCCCCAATAACATTTAATGTTTGTAGTTTTATCACAGAACATAACTTTTAATACCTAGTATTATAGTTTAAGTACTTTCCCTACACACACAGTCCATTTTTTTGTTGTTGTTCTTCAAAACTTCTTGGCCATTCTTCCAAATGAACTTTAGAATTTCTTGTCAGTATTTAAAAAACCCTATTGGCATTTAGAGAGATTTAAGATTCCTGCTTCTCCATTTATTCAGGTCTTATTTTACCTATCAAAGTCAAGCTGTCTATTTGTACATTAAATATTTAACTTTTATATTCTTCATGAAATCCATGAAAATGAAAAATATCTTTGTCAGATCATATGGTTCGGGGGTTCAGAAAATGTGGTCATAGCATATTGTGGAATATATGTCAAGTTTGGTGGTTATAGAAGGAAGAATTTTTCTACCGACAGTACAATAAGAAGATACTCCAGTTTTTACCTAAATACTTAGTAATAACAGATAACATTTAGGGAGTATTTATTTTGTCTCAGGCATCGTGATAAACTCTTCACATACATACCTCATTTAATCCTGTCAACAACCCTATGAAAACAAACTTCTGATCCTCAATGTACAAATGAAACCAACTGAACTCTGAGATGTTCAGAAACTTACCCAAGGCCACACAGCTGGATAGAGGCGGATTCGAACCCAAGCAGTGCCTCGGTCTCAACCGCTGAAAAGCATGTGTGAAGAAAGCACCAAGTGCTGGGCCTGGCACAGAGTACGTGGGCTGACGAGCGAGTGCAGCTGTCAAAAGCTTCTCAATTACTGCAATTTTGTTTGATTCCCACAATCTTGCGAGACCCCTCAAAGGAGAATTCCTTCATAGACTCACAGAGTGTCTTCATCTTGTCCTTAATCAGTCTCTCTTAGCAGAAAGCGTCTTCACTTAAATGAGACCCCAAACTACTCCCTCATTCCCCAGCCCCCACTGGAAGAAATGCCTCCTCTGCAGTCAGGAGTTAGCCACCTGCTGTGACTTCCTCTTTTGGTGTAGCCAAAGGAAGCTAAGTATGACTGTGCCTCAGCTCTGCAGGAAGAACATGAGTGGCAAAGGAGTGGTGGAGTGATTCCTGAGCCCTTCTGCCAGTTGGAAATGTAAAGCCTTAATATTCGGGACTTCGACCTTCAAAATGCTTTAGAGATCAACAAGCCAAATGGTCAAATGGCCTAGCCCAGTGGAGATTGTCTCAGCTTTTGACTTGCTAGTTGGAGAAAGATAGGGCTGCACAGGGTGTGGGCACCCCCAGGAGGATGCATCTTCCCCTCCAGCAGTGCCTGGTTCCCACGGCTGGATTAGATGGCAAAGTAGGTGAGCATTTTAGGGGATGAGGGGAATGACGTCTCCAGAAATCCTCTATGAAGACACCCAAGTGTTTAAAAACAGCCCAATATCTGAAAGAGGGAAAACTGCACCCACCTCTTGCAGATATGTGGTCCCACTCCTCCCCACAAGACTCACACATCAGCGAATATTCAATCAGTGCCCACCATCTGCCTCTGTGCCAGCTGCCAAGCCCCTGTGTGAAGCAGGCAGAAATGGTCCATGCTGTGTTTCCACATGAGAAAGGATGTTGAGAGGACCTTTACCTCTCATCTCTTGGTTTGGTACTTAATATAAAATAAAACCAAATGCTCACTTATAATTTCTGAATGGATGACTAGTGAAAAGCTGGAAGAGACTAGGGATCTAATGGGAAGAGAGAAAAATGGAACTTACTTTAACTCTTGCTGTTTGCTCCAGCTTCAGACAGCATCCCTAAGGCAGATTTGCAAGACCCTCCTGTAGCTACTTTCCAGGTGGTTTGTGGACGAAGCAGAGAGCACCTTCGCGCTGACCTTGATGAAGGACAGATCCGCTGGGTGTGCCTTGCACTGGCAGTGATCACAGGGGCACGCTGCACCCTCTCCAGCCTTTGCGCCTTTCCAGCTGGAGGGCACTGAGAGAGAGCAGCAGGGGAGGCCAGAGGACGCTGCCCCAAATAGGAAGGACTGTTGAGCCGAAGGCAATGAAGAAGTAAATGCAAGAAAGCTCTCTGCCCTTTATCTGTCTAAAAGTAGGGCATACTGTTACAAAGATAAAAGGTACCCCACTTCCCCTCTCTACCAGAGGGAGCAAAAGTTAACCACTGAAGACAACTTCAGACCCTTGTGGATCTGGAGATGGTACCGCAGGAATCCACATGAACAAGATTTCCTAACTCTCCTTGAGCTTCCAGTTATCTGCCTATCCATAAGGTCCCACCCCTAGAGACTCCTTTTCCTTTGTCTTGTCACTTCTCTAAAAATATACTATTCTTTGTTGAATCTGCTATATAAACTGGAATTAAAGCCACCTCTTTAAGAACTACTTTTTCCCTGGGTGTCTCTCTTGTATATGTGAAATACACGTGTTAATAAACTTCTGTTGGTTTTTCTCTTGTTCATCTGTCTTTTTGAAACAGGGGTCCGTCCCAACTACGAACCTACAGGGTGGAGGAAAAATTCCCACAGCAGCCTAGGCACGCGCTGAGGAAGGCCCCCTAACTTTCCAAGATTTAGCATCTAGGTCACGTGGAAGTTCTTCAGGAAAAGATCAAAGTGCTCCTACTTCCGCAGTTCTAAAAATATCTTTAAGTGCATGAAAACACGGATAATGCATGGCATGGACAAATGCCGTAAGAGAAACCCTAGGCTGAGATCAAATGTCAATCCTCAAAACCCCGAGGCCCAGGACAATTTTCTGTTGCATATCTAGTTCCCGGAGTCTGCTAAAAGAGAAAGAATACAACTGGTAAAAAGGACACGAGGTAGATGTCTCAGATTTCCTGCAGAGGAAACTGGAACGTGTGGACGCCCACAGCGGTGAGGCCGCTGCCCACGTGCGCCATGCCTGCTGCCACCTGACCACCACAGTCTGTCTCACCTGGGCCCGGATAAAGGCAATTGCCAAACACAGGTGGCAACCCGATTTCCAAGTGAATTTAGGATGGTGTATGTGTGACAAATGGCACTGTCCAGTCCTCTTACTGAGGACTAGTCATTTATCTTTATATGTGCAATGGGGTGCATATTTCGCTTGGCTATATAAAAGGATAGTTTCTTTTTGTCTCTGCATTCTCTTAGCAGATTTCCTGTGATGTGCATCTCATTCTGGTTTAATGTGTGTTCAATAATAAAACTGTTTTCTTTCTCTTCTACCTCTGTGGAGAGGTTTTCTGGGTTAGCAGGAGATTTTGGGTTTAATTACATTTCCGCAACATAATCTCTCCGACTCAAAATTCTTAGCTCAATCACATCTACAAAGCGCCTTTTTCCACGTAAGGTAACAATCACAGGTTCAAGGGATTAGGACCTGGCTATGTTTGGGGGCTTTTGTTTGGCCTACCACACTGTTCCTACCCCATCACCTGCTCGCCCTTACTCAGCTTTATTAATCTTCACAGCACTTATCACCCCCCTGAAATTAGTGGTATAGTTATTCATTTAGATGGTTTTTGACTCGCTCCTACACCGCGATAGAAGCCACGCAAAGGCAAGGACTTGGCCTGCCTTTTTCACCCCAGCATAGCTGGCCCGGGGAAAGGCGTCCGGCCCACAGAGTACTCAATAACTGCTGTAGACCAAGTGAATGAGTAACGGAAGCTCCATCCCACCGTTAAGCTCGTTGGATCGGCCCACACTGAATTGCCTTTGCAGCACTGTGGGAGCCAATTTTTAGCATAACCTTCAAGCTGTCTTCCCTTGGCTACTGTTTGTAAAGCAGGTGATGAGAGTCTGGTATAACTTGCAGTGAGAGGAAATGCCTTTTCTTAGAGAAAGATGTAAGTTTTAGTATTTGAGTATAGCCAATAACAGGAACTTGGAGACAGGTCTATAACTCGCTTCCTTCCAGGACTCTGGTTGTAGGTAGCAGGGCCTTAAACATACTCTTTTATCTGGAACATTATTCCCGTGAGGATAACTGGAATGCAAGAACCTTTAGGGAACCTCTACCTGTGAGGGGGACCTCACCTGGCCAGAGTAACCAGCTGGTGGAAGGAGGGTGTTCTGCCTCCTGGTGACCACACTTACCACCACGCCGCTTGGTGATTTCGTCTCAGGACCATACATTACTAGGAAAAACCTGTGACAAATCCTCTTGGTGCCTCAGTCAAAAGAGAATGGGCTTCCCTGTAATGAGAAATCGACTTTGTTACTCTTTCAAGGTCGAATCTCATCTGTTATTACAATACCATGTCTCTTTCTACACCAAATGGGATCTAGCTCTATCTTCAACTTCATTCAGGAGATGCATTTAGAGCCAGCTCTTGGTTTACTACCTACTAAAAACCAAGCTTAATTTGGAAACGCACAGAAATTCTAAACAGAATCTCTGCGAAGTCTTTTCGATGCAGCGGAAGCAGGTGAACCGTCAGGTGCTTTGTGTCCTGCGGGCGGCCCGTGCTGCTGTGTGTGAGCATCTGCACGCATTCACCGCATAACCAGAACACCGCCTCGAACCGCAGCTCCTTCCTGGCCAGACGCCTTTCACATGAAACCGCCCGGGTCACTTGGAGGAATCGGAGTGTAAACCTGGCTTCCACCTGTACTCTCTGATCGGCTTCCAAGACCAAATCTGGGTCACAGTTAAACTTGGTGCTTTCAGACTTGCCCAGGGAAATCTCACATGTCCTCAAAGCTAGTTTTCCTTCATAAATATCCTCAATGGGAGTTAAGAAACCTTATTTTTTGGATGTTATTAGAAATTACAACAATATGACATGTTTCCTACATAGTAACATTCTAATAAATTACTATATTCAACAACTAATATCCTAAAAAATTAAATTTTAATATACTAAATTTTAGTATATTATTAAATATACTATGCAATATATTATATATATTAGAACATACTAACATATTATATATTAATATATAGTGTATTTAATAATATACTAAAAATTAATTTTAAAAGAGCACTTGAAAAGCACTTAATTTCACAGCATCTAACCCACTCCAGTGCCTTCCACTGGCTGCAACGCCACTCATTATCTGGGCCCTGTGCTGGTTTAGAGTTCTAACAAATATGTGTATGGTATATAAAACCAATACAACAAAGTGGCATGATTTTTGGTCAGAATGGAGTTAGGAGAAATTCTTAGGGTTAAACCACAAATCAAGTGATGATGTTAAGTACATAAGAAAAATCATCCCACAGCCCTGCTATTTGAAAATCTATACAACTAGCTAAATTTAAAAAGCAATGAACACAGTTTGTGCTCAGCGTCTCCATCTAGTGGTAGATCCTTGGATGAAACGGGCTCCTCATGGGATCTGTTTGATTTTAAGCTAGGAATCTGCATTCTGACCACTTTGATTCAGAAAAATATTTTTTACTCATGAAACTGACATTTAGTATATAATTATATTTATTATAAAGGTGCAAGTTCATTTTATTAGTATGTTGCTTTTCCTTGAAAGAGCAATTATGTGTAAGTTTTAAAATGTTACTGTTCATGTTGTGTTATGTTAATGTCATGGTACATCCAGGTATTCAAACCTAAATTTAATTTCCTGCCACATTCAAACATTAAAAATGGCAGCCTGATTGCTTGTCTTTTTTGGATAAATGACAGGATCCAGATGATTATTCTCAACAAAGTAATTTCTATTTTTTTCAGTTCAGTGTTAGCCATCCTGGTCTTGTTCCTCTGCTCACAAAACACCTCTGATTGTTGTGGGTCACACAAACATTTGACTTTGCAAATGATCAGGTTGAATTCATGGCAGCCAGTCTCAGGAAAGGATTTTCTGCGTGTGTGTGTGTGTGTGTGTGTGTGTGTGTGTGTGTGAGAGAGAGAGAGAGAGAGAGAGAGAGAGAGAGAGAGAGAGAGAGTGAGTTTGGTTGGGCTGCCATAACAAAGTACATTGGAAATTAATTTTCTCACAGTTCTGAAGGTAGAAGCCCATGATCAGGGTGTCTGTCAGCAGGGTTGGCTCCTTCTGGGTCCTCTCTCCTTGGCTGCAGATGGTTGTCGTCTCCCTGTGTCTTCCCTCTGTGTGTGTCCATGTCCTAATCTCCTCTTCTTATAAGGACACCAGTCATATTAGATTAGTCCCACCCCAATGATCTGATTTAACCTTAGTTACCTCTTTAAAGCCCCTATCGCCAAACCTAGTCACATTCAGAGGTCCTGTGGGTTACAGCCTGTCTTGATCTATTTGTGTTGCTTTAACAAAATATCTAAGACTAGGTAATTTATAAAGAACAGGAACTTATTTTCTCACAGTTCTGGAGGCTGGGGAGTCCAAGATCAAGGCACTGGCATCTGGTGAGGACCTTCTTGATGTGTCCCCACATGGCAGAAGAGGGCAAACCCACTCCCACAAGCCCTTTATATAGTGGCATTAATCCATTCTGGAGGGCAGAGTACTCATGGCCTAAACACCTCCCATTAGGCCCCACCCCCCAACACAGATGCATTAGGATTAAACTTCCAACATGTGAATTTTGGGGGCCATAGACCATAGCAGGGCTTAAACATATGACTTTGGGAGGGATAGTTTAGAGCTAAATGTGTCCTCACAATTCATATATATATTTTTTTTCAGTGTAGTAATTTGTTTTTGTAAGTAACTCATAGACTCTGGTTAAACATAGCAGGTTACACACATATGTTTATCCCCACTCCCTCCCAGAACTCTATTAAAATGACAGTAAAGGAATAAAAACATACACATTGACAAGGAGAAAGCTGGTGGGGCAGGAACAGTGTAAGGGACTGAGCAGAACAGAGTTCCTGCAATGGGGCGGGGCGGGGGTGTCTATAGGAACAAGGATTCAATCCTCTGATCCCTGCAAAGGCCCTGGACCAGAGCACCAGGTGCAGGAGACACAGAAGTGAAGCTGGGGACATCGGAGGACACCCTCCTCCACCACTGCAGGAGATCGGAGTTTACTCTGTAGAGAGGCAACCAGGTGAGGGCAGAGGGCCCGGGTGAACTTGGGGAGGTAAAGTCAAAGTCTCCTGGCTCCTGCCCCACTTGGCACCCAGGACACAAACAGCCTGGCCGTGGCAGAAGCTCAGGGAACAAATACTTTTTTGAAAAAACTGTACAGGCCCAAAGAAAAGACACAGGACATATAGATAATACTGATATTTGGGATCATTCAAAGAAAATCATCATTACTACTTGATGACCCTATAACACAGCCCACCAGTTGGTTGACGAGGCCCCACCTACCTACGAAGCTTTATTTAATCAGGCATTTGAGGAATGCCTCCAACGTGACAGACCAAAATCACACCATGAAACACAGAGCAGAATGGAACTTTTAAAGAAGAAATCCTGTATTTACAGGATGGCTTTTTTTTTTTTTTTAAGACAGGGTCTCGCTCTATCTTCAGGGCTAGAGGGCTAGAGTATAGTAGCATCATCATAGCTCACTGCAATCTCAAACTCCTGGGCTCAAGCAATCCTCCTGCCTCAGCCTCCCGAGTAAATAGCTGGGACTACAAGCACGAGCCACCACCACACCCAGCTAAGTTTTCTATTTTTTGTAGAGATGAGGTCTCACTCTTGCTCAGGCTAGTCTCCTCCTGGCCTTTAGCGATCCTCCCACTTCAGCCTCCCAGAGTGTTGGGATTCCAGCCATAAGCCACCGCACCCAGTCTGAATTTTTTTTTTTTATCATGGAGAAACACTTGATAGTCATGTAGTCAAATTCACCAATCTTTTCTCTTATGGAGTTTGGGTTTTGTGTTATTTTTCCCCAGTAAGAACTTATTAGGAAAACAAAATCCTCATGTTGTCATCTGGTACATTTAATTCAATTCATCTTGAATTTATTATAGGGTAAAAAGTGAGGCTGGAACCAGTATTATTCTTTTTTCCCCCACAAGGCTAGCCATATATCCTGACACCATTTACTGAATGCTTAACAAATATTCAATAATTAAAGACAAAAAGTGTCAGTGTAATTTTTCTCACTGATATCACACTGCATATAACTGAGCTAAATTTGAACTGCAAGGAAAGGAAACCTCATTTGTGACCTAGCCAAATATAAAAATTTCAAATTAAATATTTTCATAATAGTGATCGATAATTACTATTTCCCATGGTTTTTTTCACATGAATTAATATGCAGAGGTTTTAATTATAGTAGACAACATTATATAAATCGGCTACAAAAATTATAAGAAAAATTTGAAGAATATTTTATTGATATTGGTAAATTTAGAGTTGCTTTTGAATTCACGCAATATCATTTTGAATTTATGTTAATTATAATGAATTGACACAAGAGTTAGCAAATTTACTTAACTTGGACAGGTGTGGTTTTGAAACTGATGTGTTGTGTTTTTGCTTCAAAGACAAATCACTTCTTTTTTTTTTTTTTGGATAGAGTCTCACTCTGTTGCGTGGGCTAGAGTGCCATGGCGTCAGCCTAGCTCACAGCAACCTCAAACTCCTGGGCTCAAGCGATACTCCTGCCTCGGCCTCCCAGTAGTTGGGACTATAGGCATGCGCCACCATGCTCAGCTAATTTTTTCTATATATTTGTAAGTTTTCCAGCTAATTTCTTTCTATTTTTAGTAGAGATGGGGGTCTCACTTTTGCTTAGGCTGGTCTTGAACTCCTGAGCTCAAACGATCTGCCCGCCCCAGTCTTCCAGAGTGCTAGGATTACAGGCGTGAGCCATCGTGCCCCACAAAAGACAAATCACTTCTAAAAAAGATAAGCTAGTTTTCTCAATGAGGTTATAAATATTAAAGGACAAAGTTAGGCCAGGTGAGGTGGCTCCCAACTGTAATCTTAGCACTCTGGGAGGCTGACGAGGGAGCAATTGCTTGAGGCTAGGAGTTCAAGACCAGCCTGAGCAAGAGCAAGACCCCCATCTCTACAAAAAATAGAAAAATTAGCCAGGCATGGTGGCACCCTGCCTGTAGTCCCAGTTACTTGAGAGGCTGAGGTACGAGGATTGCTTGAGCCCAGGAGTTTGAGGTTGCAGTGAGCTATGATGACGCCACTGCACTCTAGCCAGGGCAACAGAGTGAGACTCTGTCTCAAAAAAAAAAAAAAAAAAATACAAAAATAAAAATATTTAGGAAGATACACTGAAACAGATGTTCTCAAAGGAGGCAATGACACCATTTATTAAGTAGTTGTGAAATGTCTACCATGGAGTGTACTATACTGTATAACAAAGGACTTGGATGAATGCATAGGTGTAACAGACATTTTTAAAACAGACATACAGTCCTCACTTAACATTGTGGATAAGTTCTTGGGAACTGCAACTTTAAGTGAAATGACATAAGACAAAACCAACTCTACCACAGGCTAATTGACAAAGACAAGAGTTAAGTTCCTGCAGCATATTTCTGGTCAAAAACCATCACCAAACGTCTAAATAAAGACCCCAAAACACTTCTAATATTAAACATTGAAATAACTGAGCTATGTATACATTTAGGAAATGCATGCATACAAGACTAATAAAAACAAGTAAGGTAATTACCCAACTTTTAGTGAGTCAGTGAGTGATGGTGGGGGTAGCGGTGGGGGTTAAATCAAAGAGTAAATGTTTGCAAAGCAAAAACTGTAAGGAGCACCTCCTGCCACCACGCAGTTCAAACACAGCCACAA
>CAUYSK010033884.1:0-63249 GCA_963575035.1 Avahi laniger | reverse complement strand
TTCTTGGTATATCTGATGAAATTTGTCTGTAAAACCATCTGGTGTAGGACTTTTTTTGTTGTTGGAAGACTTTTTATTTCTGCTTCAATTTCATTGTTCATAATTGTTTTGTTCAGGAGTTCTCTTTCTTCCTGATTGAGCCTAGGGAGGTTGTGTGTTTCCAGGACTTTGTCCATTTCCTAAGTGTTTTCAAGTTTATCTGAATAGAGACTTTTATAGTATTCATGGATGATAATTTTTATTTCTGTGGTACACAAAGTGATTTAAAGATTAAGTGCAATCTCCATTAAAATACTAATGTCATGTCTTTGCATATCTAGAAAAGAATTCTATGCTTCATTTAGAACCAAAAAAGAGCCAAAATAGTCAAAGAAACATTAAGCAAAAGAAATAAATCTGGAGGCATAACTTCACCGGACTTTAAGCTGTACTACAAGGCTATACTAACAAAATGGTATAGTACTAGCCAAAAAATACAGACACAGAACAATGGAACAGAAGAGAGAACACAGATATAAAACAATTGTCATATTTCCATCTGATCTTTGACACAGTAGACAGCAATATACACTGGGAAAAATAATTACCATTCAATAAATCATTCTGGGAAAATTGGATAGCCACATGTAAAAGATTGAAACAGGAACCATATCACTTATCAATCACTAAAATTAATTCAAGATGAATAACAGACTTATATCTAAGACATGAAACCATAAGAATTTTAGAAGAAAATGTTGCAAATACTCTTATAGATATCGGCATAGGCAAAGAATTTATAAAGAAGACCCCAAGGACAATCACAGCAACAATAAAAATAAATAAATGATATTTGATTAAATTGAAAACTTCTGTGCAGTCCACAAAACAATCAACAGAGCCAATAGAAAACCTACAGAATGGGAGAAAATATTTACATGCTATATATCTGATCAAGGGCTAATCACCAGAATCTACAAAGAACTCAAGCAAATCAGCAAGAAAAAAAATCAAAGATCCCCATTAAAAAGTGGACAAAATTCATGATCAGAAGATTTTCAAAACAAGATACACTAATGGCCAACAAACATGTTAAAAAATGGTCAACATAAATAATCATCAGAGAAATACAAATCGAAACCACAATGAGATATCACCTAACCCCAGTGAGAATGCCTTCTATCAGAAAGTCCCAAAATGATAGATGTTGGCATGGATGCAGAGAGAAAGGAACACTTATATACTGTTGGTGGGACTGCAAACTGGTACAATCTGTATGAAAAATAGTATGGAGATTCCTCAAAGAACTAAAAGTAGACCTACCATTTGATACAGCAATCCCACTACTGGATATGTAGCCAAAGGAAAAAAAATCATTTTATCAAAAAGACACTTAAACTAGAATGTTTATTGCAGTACAAGTCACAGTTCTAAAGATGTGGAATCAACTCAAGTGTCTATCCATTCATGAGTGGATTAATAAAATGTGGTATATGTACACCATGGAGTGCAACTCAGCCGTAAAAATTGAATTAATACCTTTTGCAACAATCTAGATGGAGATAGTGACTATCTTCCTAACTGAAGTATTGCAATAATGGTAAAACCAACATCACATGCACTCACTATTAAATTGGAACTAACCAATCATCACTCATGTGCACAAACAGAAGTAAAAGTCAATGGAAATCATGCAGGTGGGAAGGGTGTGGAGAGAATGAGTGAAATCATACCTAATGGGTATGATGTACACTATGGGGATGACTCAAGCCATACAAAAGCAATCCATGTAATTAAAACATTTGTACCCCCATAATATTCTGAAATTAAAAATATTCAATGGATGTTTATAGATTCACTGGATAATTGAAGAAATAAAGTATCTTATTTGTATCTTATAGCAATGCTACAGTGTGTGTGTGTGTTTGTGTGTGTGTGTGTATAATCTGTCTTTTGTTATTGTCATTGTTTTAACAGATACAAGAAAAAATAGGTTGATATGGTCAGAAAACTCGGTATGTTCCTTTTATTAGGAAAAGCTATATAGACTACATGTGTTATTTCACGTTCTCCCTCCAAATAATGTTGAAATGCCATGATGCCACTCTTCTGAAGAAAAGAAAAGGGGAAAGGGCGGACCCAGGCAGGCAGTAACAGGCAATGCCATACTTGTTCCAAGACAAGCACTTTACTGTCAGAAAAGATAGAGATAGTAAGGGGAATTTTTGAGTCAATTTAACCCTGGGGGACAGGCAGCAAAGAAATCTGGAGTGGAATGGAATGCCAATGATTATGCTGACAGGTAATGAAACAAGTTTCCTCATTTTTTAATTCTAAAACTATTGAGGAAGAATGATGGAGCATCGTTATGAAATAAAACTGAAAGAGATTCTAGCAGGCAGCTTCAATGACTAATAATCAAAATTAAGTCTCAGAGACAGTTTTCTTTTCACACCAATAATGTAACCTCCTGAGATAAATCATAGTTTATTGTAAAGTTGGCAAATAACAATGCATGTTGTGAGGTAAAGAGGATATTACCTTTGCTTTTTTAATAAGTAGCTGGAGGCAAATGGAAGTCATAGTGTTTCAGTAAGTGACTGGCTCAACAGATTCTATTAGAGCAGCATTAAATATTCATCTCCACCCCTCCCAACACACATATGCACTAATAGTGGATTATTGAACTTTATTGCAGTTCACTTTCCAATGCAAAGCCAAGATTATAAATCCTTTCCTCCAAGAAACATTTCCAAAAGTTTCTTTTTATTGATCTTGAGGAAAAATTTCTATAAGATGCACCCAAAAAACAAATAGATGTGTGTCCTCAAATCCATAATTTGTTTTGACTTCAGCCTTAGAAATTTGAGTGCCACTTGAGAAATTCTGCTTTCATCCAATTTTCTGGGAAACTAAATGCATTTTTATGTGGACATATTTTTCTGCTTTTCAGAAGAAGAATGCTATATTTCAAAAATGAAAAGAGTAATATTTTTTCTTACTTTTTGATAGATGTAGATATAGTTATAATTTATATATGCGCATACAGTTTTACCATATATTATTAGAACAGCATGTTCCACAGACCCTTGATAACACTGGACAACATTCTGCCTTCAGCGTAAAGTATTTGTAATCTTAAACAGAATAAATGGATGTAATATTAGCTTTGAATAAGAAAGTAGAAGAGAAATTCAACAGCTTATAGAAAGGAAGGTCCACTGAAACGCTGTGCTATATTTTTCATACCAGCTTATTTTATTTTAAAATTTACCCTCTTCCTCCTTGAAACTCACCTGCACTTCACCCAATCAATAAATAGGTAACCAATGTAATATACAAAAATCATTCCATTCACAGTAGCAAAAAACTCATGTAGTAGCTGGAAATAAATCTATCACGGTATTTGCAAAAATTATACAGAAAAAAAACCTTTGTGAATGAAATAAAAATATTCAGTAAATAAAAGTAAAGATATGTTGTTTTTCCTAATAGAAAACTCTGGATAGCAAAGATGTCGGTTCTCCATGAATTAATCTACAGATTTAGGGCAATTGTAGTAATAGTTGCATCAGATCTTGAAACAGAAAAGTTTTTGTGTGTAGTAGAGTAAAGTGTCATTAATAAGAAGAAAATAGTTCTGTGGTCCCCAAATCCCAGGCTGCAGACCGGTACCAGTCTTTAGCCCCTTAGGAACCAAGCCACACAGCAGGAGGTGAGTGGCAGGTGAGTGAACAAAGCTTCATCTGTATTCACAGCCATTCCCCGTAGCCTGCATCGCCACCTAGGCTCCACCCCCTCTCAGATCATCAGTGGCATTAGATTTTCACAGCAGTGAGAACCTTACTGTAACCTGCACATGCGAGGGATATCTAGGTTGCACACTCCTTATAAGAATATAATGCCTGATGATCTGAGGTGGAGCTGAGGAGGTGATGCTAGTGCTGGGGAGCAGCTGCAAATACAGGTTATCATTAGCAGAGAGGTTTGTCTGCATAATGAATGTAATGTGCTTAAATCATCCCAAAACCACCCCACCACCCCCCAGTCTGTGGAAAAATTATCTTCCATGAAAACCAGTCCCTGGTGCCAAAAAGATTGGTGACTGCTGAAATTGTTCATTGAAATATTTTGAACAGCTTTATCTAAAATTAATACATAATAAACTATGTATTTAAATGTAAAATTTGATAAATTTTGTCAGATGTTAAAACCCATGAAACCATCATAACAATTAATATAGTGGACATATGTATCATCAAATGTCCAGAAATTTGCTACAGGCATCAGGGTTTCCAGAATTAACAGATACATGACATCGGGCAATCACTTAAGAAATATTCTCCCCACATGTAAAATTGAGTTATTTTGTGTCAAATAATATGTGAGTGTATGTGTACATTAAATACTAAGTATACATAAAGTGCATAATGCAGTAATTCTAAGATTTAAAATGCTTAATTTATTGTTATTGTAATAGATTTTGCTGTTTTTATTTTCAGTTACTCTGAACTTTGTCTTTAATAGTTCATTGCAATTTAAAGGGTACACCTCCCTTATTATTGATTGCTGTAATTATGCCTTAAGATACCCCCACCCCCAACACTACATTACTCAATAAGAACTACAAGATATCCTCTGGTGTGTTAAGATAGGATATATGAATAAAGTGGCCACTTACAAACTTTAAGAAGTGAAATACAATTTAGAAATACAAACCTGTACAGTCTCAAATTGCTATATACCTTGTCTGCGTCAAATATTGTAGGTTTCTCCCTGTGACTTTGACATAGTGGAGAACAGAAACCCAATTTTTTTTTTTTTTGAGCCTAGCTGTTACAGTTTAGATATGGTTTATTAGAGCACTTCAAATCTTGTGGTAAAATTTGATCCCTCATAGCGGAGGTGAGCGCAAGTGGGAAGTGTTTGAATCATGAGGATGGAGCCTTCACAAGTAGCTTGGTGGTATCTTCAAATAATGAGTGAGTCCTCTCTCTATTTAGTTCTCATGAGAGCTGGTTGTTAAAAAGAGGCTCACATCACTTCTTTCTCTTGCTTCCTTTCTCATCACATAATCTTTCAGGCGAGCTCACTTTTGCCTTCTGCCATGAGTAGAAACAGCCTGAAACCTTCCCCAGAAGCAGATTTTAGTTCCATGCTTCTTGTACAGCTTGCATAAATGTGAGCAAATTAAATCTTTTTTCTTTATAAATTACCCAGCTATAGGTATTCCTTTATAGCAACACAAATGGACTAAGACACCAGTCTTCTTACTCTTCTCTTCCTCTGTGACATAAATCCTTTAAAGGCTTTCCACAAGAGATATGGATTTTTATAATACAAAAATGAGATTTGTTAAATTGCAGCACATATTTCCAGTAACATTTTGCTTAATATCAGTATTTCACTTATTAGAAACAGTATAAACCAGAAAAATAGAGTCCTTTGCCCCCAAAATATACTGAAGGATGTTATGTCCCTATTATTCACAAAAAAGAGAAGTGATGCTCTTCTTAAACATTAAACCTTGTAAGTCTGCCTACCACAGCTTTGGGAATAGGTTGTCCTGATACTGTGTGTGTGTGTGTGTGTGTGTGTGTGTGTGTGTGTGTGTGTGTTTGCAAGTTTTAATGTCAACTCTTTTGTCGCTCATGTTTTTGCTACTTAATAAGAGTGATGAGCTAAGTCAGTTGTACTTATCCACTGGCACCATCACTTAATGTTCTTACCACCCGCTGTGTGTTTGGCCTCAAGATCAGTGTTCTGTGCATGTAAAAGTAACGCAATCTTACGTGAAGGAGATACTTTATTTTTGTGTCAGAAAATAGGCATATCCACTGGAATACGTATATATTCAAAATTTTAAAGTGTACAAATAGTGAATTGGGCTACATTTTATATTGAAAATAATTTGTTATTTACCTTTTCTTAGAAATGTTTCATTCTTACATTATGCTGATTCTTCCCTATTGGGAACATAGCCTTTATTTATGTCCCTTAGTTCTCTGCAGTCAATTTATCTGTATATTTTACAAATTGACTCTCTTTTTCCTCTTCAGTACTGATGGTTCTATAAAACATTGAATTTAGTGCAAACTCAATTAAAGCCAGTCTAATTAACTATGATTCTTTACATTCCGTACAAAGTGTACTTTTCCATGTGTGAAAAAAGCAATGTATGAATTCTCTTAAGCCTTCATCCTTTTGTGGCATGCACTTTCTGTCTACTGGAAAGTTGGTACTAATATTTTCAGTCTTTTTCAGATTCCTTTTGTTTTCATAAAGTACATGACTCGACACCATGCTTCTTGGCCACAGAAAACAAAAGAATCTGTTTTGTAATGAAAATACAGCCCTTTCTGAAAGGGTTCAAGAAAATACTTTATATGGCAAATGAATAAACAACCTGTGAAACTCCCCAAATTGAATATTATTAAGTCAAACAGGCTTATTAAGATTCATAAAGCAATTAGAAGCATTAGGCTGAATTCTCTTGTTAGTTTCTTATGCCTGTCCAAACATTAAAGTCAATGTGAGCTGTATGCTTTTGGCCGAGGGCAAAATGTGGCCCATTTTGAATAAGAATAGCATCTGCAATTATACTAGCTGAGATAAAAATTAAAAGGTCCATTAATTCTCATGCTTCAGAGCATAAGATTATAGCCAGATGGTGCCAGAAAGTTTCTGCTGGGCATGAGGACTCACTAATGGACAGGTGCATCGTGACAATTTTCTTTTGGCCTCCCTCCTCATGTCTCACATAGACACACACAGATGCACCAAACACAGAACAACAAAACAAATGGGATATTTGCATTTTATCAGGATGAAATCCTCCCATGGCCTAACAATATTGAGTCTTACATATCCTAGCAGGTGTAGGATATTTCAATGCAATCATTTTAGAATCGCATCCAGCTCAACAGCAATAACTTATCTTATGTTTCTAAATTGGCTGTTTTTTGTCTTTACATGTGTCCTGGTAATTTCCCTTAATACATTCACCTCAGGGCATAAAAATATGGAAAAACACTTGCTTGGGAAAATGAAGATCAAGTCATTAGAGTTTAGAAAACTCTACAGATAGATATGAAAAAGCAATTAAATGATACATATTCATTAAACACTCAGTAGTTTCTATGCAGTGTTTGGGTTTGTGAAAAATGTAAAAGAAAAATAAGATACCATACTTGCTTTCAGGTTGTTGAAAATCCTTGTTTCAGGCTAAAGCCATAGAACAACACCATGTGAGATTTTATGTCACCGTCTATAAATTCAATAGGAGTCCAGAAAGAAAGTGTGCATTGAAGCAGTCAGGAAACTTCCAGATTTTATATACATATGTATCTCCATTATACCTGCAATTGTGGATGACTGATAAAATGCCAGGGGATTGTTAATTGATCATATGGTTTATAGAATGCCCAAAACACTAACATCATTTTTTTGTTTTTAAAAGCTCTATAAAATATACCAGCATATAATTTTGTTAGTTTAGGTAGTATTATATATTTGCATAATTTTGTATTATAAAATTAATTTGAAACATCATTTCATATTAATATTCTTTAGAATCCAAATGCCTGAGGAACAGTATATTATGCTTATATTGTGGACAGTTTAATTGAACCATCTTGTATTGAAGAGATTAGGATAGTGCTAATCTTATTTTAATAAACAAATTGTGTTTTGAAGAAAGCTAGTCATATCTTGCTTTCTTTTATTCCCCAGAAAACATTGTCTTAGAGTATATAAGCCCAATCCTCTGTGCAGTTTTATGATTTATTTCTTTAGTTTTGTAATTTATTTTGCTACACCAGTAATAAATGAATATATTTTAAGAATTTAAGTCTGCTTAGACAGACCATATACATTTAAAACAAATTGAATTTCTAACAGTAAAAAAAAAAAAAACAAAAAATAAAAATATATAATTAGCCTTCAGGGACAATTCATGCTGAATGAAATAGACCAGGCATTGAAGGATGACTAATGGGCTCTTCCTTTTTGGGATATATTTAAACAAGGGGTCATGCACATTTGATCTTGGCTACATGAGTTATGTGCACTCATTACTCATAGAAGCTATGTTTTTGAGCATGTGATTTGATAATCTAAAAACAATATCAACAACCATAAAAGGTATTTATATTTTGATTTGCTGTTTTGAAATAACTAATAAACAATTGTTGTCAAAATATCCTTTGAATGACACATTTCTATCTAGGACAGCTATAATTACTTAAAAATTTTCCCTTGTAAATAAATGTAATTAACAGTGGATTTCACTTACTAGTCTTATTGTGCTACTTGAAGAAATACTAAAACAAATTATCTTCTGGTTCACTATAGGTGGCAAGAAAAAATTTCCCCTTTGCCCTCTGAAGGTTCCCTGAAAATCACTGACAAGTGGCAGATTAATAAGAAAAATGGCATACAAATTTATTTGAGTTTTGTGTGACACAATAAAGACCCAAAGATACAGGGGAAATTTTCTATTATTAGGTTTAGATTCAACAAAAGTATGGACAGCTCTGTAGAATTATGATTAGACATATAATCTAATGCTAATACACTGAGTGGGGAAACCCAGAAAGACCTGTCTATCTGGATTCTTCTTGGCCTCTATGAGCTGTGAGCATGCATTCCTTCCTTCTGGGTGTTGGGCAGGAACTTGTCTGGAATCGAGTCTTATGGCCTACAGTCAAATAAAGTGTGGCAGATCATTTTTTATGGCCAGTTTTACAAAGATTATTTTTAGGTTTTATGGCTGGCTTTCAAGAAACAGGGTTTTGATTTCTATGCCCTGCCATTGGGAAGAGGGATTCTAGTTTCCATGGTACTGAAAGACAGGAGAACAGGGGAAGGTCAGAGAAAAACGTTTGCTTCTGAGGCGACTTCTAAGGCCTTTATTTTGGAGCATTGTTTTCTTAGTCCCAACACTACAAAAGCAGTCTCTTAAATATGAATAAACATATTTGAACATCTCAGATGCTTTTACACATTTTTACGTCATTGTACCATAATGGTCAACTTTATTTGAACAAACATACTTTTGTCCTTCCTAAGTAGAGATCATTTCATTAGAACTTTAATTACTCTTTGATCACTGTGAAATATAATTACTTTCTGTCATAAAAGCATAATTTTTATAAATACAGCTTCTGTTCAGGTTTGCATATTAGGAAGTTATTTCATGCCTTGTTTTAGGTGGTCAATGTCCCAACATTGATATTTATCACCCAAATTATCCTAGGCTCCATCATATAATGATACCATCATTAAACTTGACTTTTTATTAAAGCATTTATATTCATTTCTATAAAATTTACCTTGTTGATTTCATTCTGATATTATGGTTCATCAGGTTCATTTTAAATCTTGATTTAGCAGTCTTTAATATATAGTTATACCTTGGTATGCAAAGAAGATTGGTTCCAGGATCCCTGTGGACACCAAAATCTATGGTTCCTCAAATCCTTTACATAAAATCGAATAGTATTTATAACCTATGCATATCCTCCTGTATACTTTTAGTCATCTCTAGATTACTTGTAATACCTATTATACCTATATTATTTACCTAATACAATGTAAATCTATGTCAATAATTATTAGATTGTATTTTTAATTTGCATCATTTTTATTGTTGCATTATGTTTTATTTTTAATTATTTAAAAATATTTTATTTATTTATTTATTGCATCAGTCATGTTGATTAAAAAATATTTTTAATTTGTGGTTGGTTGAATCCACAGAGGTAGAACTTGTAGATATGAAGAGCCAATTGTAAGCTACTTCTTTCAGCTTTATTTAACTTGAGAATTTACAAGACTGAATTTAATTTACTCTCTTATAATACATTTATTAATATATAACTATAAATACAATACATAATATAAATTAAGAAATATATGATATAAATACATTTATTATAATACATAAAAATGTAATATATCTTATATACATAGATAGAGAGCTATGAAGCTACTAAGATAGAGAGCTAGGAAGCTACACTTAGTAGCTATGAAGCTACTAAGTGTAGCTTCCTAGTATATATCTCTCTTCAAGGCTTTAATAGTTGCACAACTCATTTTATTAGCTATTTTTAGTTAGTAACCAATTATATTTTCTTTAACTCTATGGGGATGAAGATAAAACTTTCCCTTTGCCCTCAGGAGGTTTACTGAAATATCAACTCACAAAAATCAGATTAATGTTAAAAGATATCAAATTTATTTAACACGTATGCATGAAAACTCCCAGAAAATGAGATTCAACTCCTCATTGGGGTTCAGCAGCTTATATGCCTTTCTTGTAAAATGTGATATGGGTGGGGGAAAAGAGGAATTCTGTTGCAGGGCATCAAAGTTCCAGGCTGTAGGGGGTTATGATTGGGCTGACAGGGGGAAACCCTGTCTTAAAAAGAAAATCACATAAAACCTCTCTTACCTAATATTTAAATCATCAAATTTTTCATCCATATTCATCATTGCATCATCAATTAAACCACTTAGTATAATTTTAGCCAATGAAATCAATCACAGATATATTGTAGTTATCTAAGAGAAACAATCCAGCATGTAGATCTTTCATAAATTAGGATACTTTATATAATGAAAATTTAAATCAAAATAGATTAAATAGAAAGAATTTATTGGTACACATATTTGAATGGCTCAGAAAGAGGTATACATTTTGGGTTGATTTGATTTAGTATTTTATCTACATCATCAAGATCTCACTCTCCTTTGATTTTTCTCCTCTGCCTTCTACAATACCAGGTTTATGATAAGACAGTTTTCCCTCAAGATGATAAAATAGCTCCATGAGCATACAAATATATCTTTCAAAGGATATAGAGATTGGTTTTGAGCATTTAGAGAAGTTATTTTCCTAGAATATTATTTGTCTGAGTTAGATCACCACATTGGTTTAGGCCTCGGTGAGCCTAACAAATCATTGTGACATATTCAAAACCATTAGGGTTAACCCTTAGTGATGGAGGTAGAATTAACTCCTCCTCTCCTTCAATACCGGCATCATCTCACAACTGTAAGCTGATACCTAGCAGGGAAGAGATGTAGAAAAATATATTCAGTGTACAAGTAAAAAAATAATTTTTTCAACAAGAGAAATAACCCTCCTCACTATGGAAACTGATAAGGACAGGAATTAGTACAGATAGAATTTTTAAAATAGGAAAGGTGCATGAAATTGAGGGGGGGTCATTTTCAATGAGATTATATCTAAATATTTGGAAAGACCAATTAATTAAAAATGAACAGGATGGCAGATGCTGAAGCAGAGATTTTAGAACATGAGATGGAAGTTTAGAACATGAGTCTGTAAGGCAGGAAGAATCCAAGACATTAACACCATAGACATGGCATATCAATCCTGAACTGTACAGCTTATTCAAAATAAATTTTCAATTTCCATGTCTGACAAATGTTCAAAAATATGAGCGCCAGCTCTTGCAGAGAACTTACTATGTGCCAAATATTTCTAAACACTTTATAGTAGTTATTTTTATTTCTTTAGGTAGATATTATTGCTTCTCCATTTTATAAATGAGGAAACCAGGGCACACAAAGGTAATAACTTGCTTAAAATTACACCATGGCAGAGCAAAGATTGAAAACCAGGAAGTCTAGCTCTAGAGTTTATGCTTTTAACCACTACCAATTCTCTCTCTCTCTCTCTGTCTCTTTCTCTGTCTCTCTTTCGAGCACATGAGCATAACTTTAGGGAATGAAACAATTAGTTGAGCTGTAAAGAATTTCTGGACAATTTTAAATGATTGACAATGAATCATTCTGTATAGTCGCAAGATTTTTTTCAGCAGTGATCAGATGCTGGTACTCACATTATGTAGGTTGACTGGCTTCTATGATGGATGAATTAGTGTTTTTTTGGGTGTACATAGCAGAAAAATAAAAAAAGGAGAAATTAATTGGGGAGGACTAGTAATGGCACTGTTGCGTGTAGTATTAAACAGATTGCACTGGAAAGGAAATGCAGGCAGGAGCGTAGTAATAATTTTGAAAAGAATTGTAGGTCAGTGTACTTGAAGCCTAAGGTGTAGGAACTGGATGAAATGTAAATAAGAGGAAAGAATATCAGAGGTTAGGATTTTAAGCATCAAGAATTATGCAAAAATTCACATTGTGGTCATGTTTATGGAAGTTATGGTCATTGAAATAGAAGTAAAGGAACTATAAGATTGTTGAATCAGTAAGCATTCAACTGTTGAAACAAAGAATGAGCTATTTTATATGAAAGTTTAAAGGTGTATATCAGCCATTTCTTTAATTTTATTTTGTGCAAGCTAAGCAGCACATCTAATTGTTCTAGCTCACAAATCATTTTAAAATAATATATTTTTAAAATAATTTCATTTGTTAGTATGTTTGGCTAAGAGTAAGAAAATATCTTATTAAAAAGTGGATTAATCAATAGAATGTGCAATTATTTCACTTAGTATGTCGAGATAGATAGTTCCAAGTTAGTCTCAACTCTCTATCCATAGTATTTCAATAACCTCTCCCTTTTGCATATAGCCTGCACTGGCAGCATATTGTTAATACTGACTTCTTTAAAATGATTTTTCTATTTCCAATTTTATGTGATGCTGATTAAAATGCAAACTAAAAATGAAGCCTATGTACAATATAAGCCATCCTCTCATCATGCTATATACTTTTATTAGTACTACCTCTAAACGGTTAATTTGGCTTTTAAGGTAATCGTATTAATAATATAATATTGACTGATATTAGGTTTGTTTAACAGGTTAAAAAAAGTAAAAAACAGCTATATATTTGGGCTAAAAAAGAAAGTGAAGTGGAAGAGTGGTTATAGTTATACAACTTTAGGACAAAAAGACATATTTTCAATCAAACAATAAAAGTTTTGATCAAAAAATAAGTGTTTATCTAGATATACCTATGTCTTTTGGCTAATATCAAGTGTAACGGCAATTCTTATTAGTTTGAAAATACTACAAAGTATTTTTCACTTCATTTTAAAAAAACACATAACCTAAAATATTGCAATCTATTTTTGTATAATTTTAATTTCAAAATAAGATAAAATTTATTTATCATACATGTGTAAATTGTATTATTTGCATCAAAGATTAATCTTATTCATTCTTTTTTAACATCTTATGATACATTTTAAATAAAAACTTAAGAAGCAATTAACAGTGACATCTTTTGCTCCATAGCTTTGAAGTGGAAAATTAGAATATAGTTAGAGGCTTTCTGCTACATAACGACCATTTTAATGCTCCAGCCTGAGCTATAGACCCTTAGACAAGCAGAATAAATATGTTACTTGGGGGACTCCAGCCACTTCCAGGAAGATGATGGTCTCATCATTTCAGGGAAAATGCCAGAGCATTTTCCCAGCAGATCTTGGTAACAACACAGCACAGCTGCAACTGTAAATGCTTCCAGTCTTCCAGCTATGACTTCAGCCCTGAGAGTCAGGTTACTTCCATCTTCAAAAGCTTTTCCTAATCTGGGATTTGATACATGGAGACTGGTTTATGCTCCCATGAAACTGACGGATATTATACAATCCAGTCAATAAATGTAAGGATGATACCTCTTTTAAATATCTAATTATTGTCTCTGTTGAAAGATTCTAATTACACAATTGTTGGTAACTAAAATGACTCCTAGGATAACTCACATGTTCCTCAGCTCAGTCTCTAGTAAAATCAAATAAGAGATGATAAAGAAATTTTAAAAAACTATAAGGAATTACAAATAATTATATACCAACACATTGGATAATCTAGAAGAAATGAATAAATTCCTACAAACATACAACCTACCAATATGAATCAAGAGGAAATAGAAATCCTGAATGGATCAATAACACATAAGGAGATTGAATCCATAATCAAAAACATTCCAACAAAAAAATCCCAAGACCAGGTGGCCTCACAGGTAAATTCTGTCAAATACTCAATGAATAACTAATTCCAGCAATTCTTATGCTCTTCCAACAGGCAGAAAGAGAGGGAACATTCCCAAACTTGTTTTATGAGGCCAGCATTATCTTGATTTCAAAGCCAAAAACAACAGGGAAAAATAAACCTGCAGGCCCATATCTCTGATAAACACAGATGCCAAAATTCCTCATATAATACTAGCAAACTGAACTTAACAGGAATTTTAATTTTTAATCCTAAATTAAAAGGATTATGCACCAGAATCAAGTGGGATTTATCCCTGAGATATAAGAATTAATCAAGGAATGTGACACACAACATTAATAAAATGAAAGACAAAAAAGCATATTATCATGTCAATAGACACAGAAAAAGTATTAGATAAAATTCAATATCTTTTCATGATAAAGACTTTCTAACAAAATAGTTATAGAAAAAATTTTCTTCAACACAATAAAGGCCATATATTAAGCATGTACATGTAATGTCTTAATCAATGAGGAAATACTGAAAACTTTTTCTCTGAGATCTAGAACAAGGCAAAGATGCCCACTCCCACCACTGCTATTCAGCATAATACTAGAAGTTCTAGCCAGAGTAATCAAGACAGAAAAAGAAATAAAAAAATATCTAAATCAGAAGTTAAGGAGTGAAATTTTCTCTCTTTGCAGGATACATGATCATAAATGTAAAAAACCCTAAACATACCTCCAAAAACTCTTAGAATTAATAAATTCAATAGGTTGCATGTTACAAAATCAACATACAAAAATCAGTGATATTTCTGTATACAAACAGCAAATTAACTGAAATAGAAATGACAAAACAATGCCATTTACATTAGCAAAACAATTAATATAATATTTAGAAATTAATTTAAGCAAAGAAATAAAAGAACTGTGTGCAAAAAATTATAAAACATTGATGAAAACATTTAATAAGACACAAGTAAACAGACGTTCCATTTTCATTGATGGAAAAATTAATAGTGTCAAAATGTCTCTTCTGTGCAAAGCAATCTACAAATTTAATGCAATCATATCAAAATCCCAATAGCTTTTTGTAACAGAAATAGAAAAAAATACCATAAAATTCATACGGAATCACAAAAGTCTGCAACTAGCAAACACAATACTGAGCAAAAATCACAAAGGTGGAGAAATCACACTTTCTGATTTCAAAATATATTTTAAAGTTCTAGTAATCAAAATGATATAGTACTGACATAAAAATGATCATATAGATCAATGGAACAGAACAGGAAGCCCAAAATTAAATCCACATATGTATTTTCAACTGATCTTCAACAAGGGAGGCAAGAACACATAATGGGAAAAGGATGGTCTCTTCAACAAATGGTATTGAAAAAACTGGATATCCACATGCAAAAAATGAAATTAGACCCCTATGTCACACCCTACATGTATACCAATAAAAAATAAATTAAAGACTTAACCCTAAAATTTAAAACTGTAAAACTTCTTTCAAAAAATAGGGGAAAATCTTATTGACATCAATCTTAGCAATACATTTTTGGATAAGACCCCTAAAATACATGCAAAAACCCCAAAGCAGATAAGTGGGATTACATAGAACTAAAAACTTCACATCAAAATAAATAATTAACAAAATGAAAAGTCAGTCTACAGAATATGAAAAAAATATTTGTAAACCACCTATCCACAAGGGGTTAATATACAAAAAATATAAGAAATCTATACTCAATACCAAACCCACAAATAACCTGATTAAAAATGGCAAAGAACCTAGATAAACCCTTCTCCAAAGAAGAAATTTGTATAGCCAACAGGCATATAAAAAATTACTCAACATTTTTAATTATCATTGAAATGCAAATCAAAACCATAATGATGTATGACTTCCCACCTGTTATGGTGGCTATTATAAAAAAGAAAAGGTAAAAAGTGTTGTCAAAGATGTGGAAAAAGGAAACCCCTGTACACAGTTGGTGAGAGTGTAAATTATTATAGCCAATGATAATCAGTTTGGAAGTACCTCAAAAAGTTAAAAATAGAGCTACCATATGATCCAGCCATGACATTTTTAGGTTTACAGCTAACGGAATTTAAAAAAAGGTTACAAAGAGATATCTGCACTCCCATGCTTCTTGCAATATTATTCCCAATAGTCTAGATATGAACAGAACCCAAATATTATTTGACAGATGAATGAATGAAGAAAATGTGCTATATACACCCAAAAGAATATTTTTCAGCCTTAAAAAAGAAGTAAATCCTGTCATTTTCAACAGCATGGATGGATCTGGGGGACATTATGTTTAGTGAAATAAACAAAACACAAAAAGAAAAATACTTCACGATCTCACTGACACATGGAATCTAAAATAGTCAAAATGATAGAAGCAGAGAGCAGGATGATGACTGCGGGGGGCGGCTAAGAGGAGAGGAGAATGAGATGATGTTGGCAAAGGGTACAAAGTTCCAGTTACACAAAATGAGTAAGTTCTGGATACCTAAAATACAGAATGAAAATGAGAAGTTCTGGATATCTAATGTACAGAATGAGGACAGTAGTTAAAAATACTGAATTGTAATTCTACTTGCATCTCATTGAGGTATCTCCATATTGCTTTCCACAGAGGTTGCACTAATTTGCAGTCCCAATTTTTGAACATTTTTCTCTCTTTTAAATTTTAAAGTCAGATTGATTCATTAAAAATCATATTTAGATTTGGGTTGGAATTGCATTAAGTTTTCCATGTAGCTTAAGGAAATGAAGAGTGAGTCAGTTTTCTGACTAAATCAGCTTTATTGATCAATTACAACATCAGAGACTGCACATCCTAGGAACTATGGTTGATTCAGAGAACACCCATGATTTTTCGTTTTTCATATTGATCTTCCATTCTACTATCTTGTTGAACTCTTTCTTTTTTCTAAAAATTTATCTTATCAGTTGATTCTTCTATGAGTTCTGCGAGGATGGTTATTTTGCCTGCATATAGTGGCAGTTTTTTCTTTTTACTTTTTCTATGATTCTTAGGTTTTATTTATTTTTTCATTTTTTAGAATTTTGAAACCTTTCTTATGATATTAAATACATAAGTTATGGACATCTTTATATAGTTTCTGATTATAATGTGAATGTTTCTAATGTTTTAGCACTACACCCCCCCCCCTCCTTTTTTTCGAAGATTCCTTTTATTAAGTTACACAGTTTCTTTTCTTTCTAGTTGGGAACGATTTTCTTGGATGCTCCATTTTATTAAATTATTTTTAAAATTCTATTAAAACAAAGCTTTTCCCTTTAATATGTAAAGGTAGAGAATAATTTTTTTAGGCTTTCTAATGTTGAACCATTTCTTAGTTAAACCCCAATTTTCTTTTAAAAATACTTAAGCCATATTACTCTTTAGAACTGTGATATATTTGATCTGCTAGCCTTTTATTTGGTCTTTTTTCTGCTTAAAATTAACATTCCTGGCAGGTGTGGTGGCTCACACCTGTAATCCTAGTACTCTGGGTGCCCGAGGTGGGAGAATTGCTTGAGCTCAGGAGTTTGAGCCCAGCTTGAGCAAGAGTGAGACTCTGTCTCTACTCAAAATAGAAAAAATTAGCCAGGCGTGGTGGTGCATGTCTGTAGTCCCATCTACCTGGGAGTCTAGGGAAGGGGGATCGCTTGAGCCACGGAATTTGAGCTTGCAGTGAGCTATGATGATTCCACTGCACTGTACCCCAGGCAACAGAGCCATAGAGTGAGACTCTGTCTCAAAAAAAAAAAGTCAATGTTCTTGAGTTCCACCTGCAATTTCTTTTCCTGTGCAATATTTTATAGTTGAAAGAAAATCAAAGTTGAATGCATTATCAATTCCCTATTTTTCTCACTATAGATACTCAAACCAACCAATGGCTGAGGAAAACAATACGAGAATCACAGAATTCATTTTCATAGGCTTGAAGTACCATCCTCAACTGCAGATCTTCCTTTTTCTCCTATTTCTACTCTTTTACCTCATTACTATGACAGGAAACTTGAGCATGATTATTCTCATCCGGATCGATTCCCACCTTCACACACCTATGTACTTTTTTCTCAGCCACCTGTCCTTTGTGGACATCTGCTTTTCCTCAGTTGTGGGTCCGAAGATGCTCACTGACTTCTTTGCTGAAAGGAAAGCCATCTCTTTCCTGGGCTGTGCCTTACAGCAGTGGTTCTCTGGGTTCTTTGTAGCCATTGAGTGCCTTCTCTTGGCATCCATGGCCTATGACCGCTATGTGGCCATCTGCAACCCGTTATTGTACTCAGTTGCCATGTCCCAGAGACTCTGCCTACAGCTAGTGGTCGGACCCTATGCTGCTGGTTTCCTAAACACCACGACTCACACAACAGCTGCTTTTCGACTTCCTTTTTGTCACTCCAATATCATCAACCATTTCTTCTGTGACATGTCTCCCCTTCTTTCTCTCATATGTGCTGACATATGGATCAATAAATTGTTAGTTTTCATTGTGGCTGGAGCTGTATTAGTCGTCAGTAGCCTGACTATTATAGTCTCCTATTTTTACATTGTTTTTGCCATCCTGAGGATTCGCTCTGCTGATGGGAGGCGCAAAGCCTTTTCCACCTGTTCTTCCCACCTGACAGCTGTTTCTATCTTGTATGGGACTCTCTTCTTTATCTACGTACGGCCAGGGGCAATTTTTTCTCTGGACCTCAATAAAGTAGTGTCTGTGTTCTACACATCTGTGATCCCCATGTTGAATCCGCTCATCTACAGCTTGAGAAATAAAGAAGTGAAAGCTGCCATGGGTAGAATGATCGCCAAGAAAAAGTTTTTCATTAAAATTTAAGTCCCCATCAAGAACAGGAAATAGACCAAAGGAAAAACTTCTATATATCTTTAGACTATCTGGTCATCATACCAAGACGTTAAAACATTTACCATATTTGTCGAATGGAATAAATTTATCCTTCGATATGACTTTTATTTTACTATCTCCTTTAAAAAATCTCTGTTTCATCGTGTGTCTATCAATGACAAAAAATTTCTATCACCCACAGAGTCAGAACAATTCTAATTTCCTTAAATAGCTTCATTGATGGGAATGGAACAAAATGTAATAAATGTTAGAACCACTTAGCTACTAACACTATCATACTAGTTGCAATAATGTGAACATCCAGACTAGCTGTGATTCATTGGAACAACATATATATTTCCCATTCCTGTATACAGAATTCAAAATGTCAAAGACAGCAGGTCACTTAGCTTATAAATAATTTTATTTTACTTAAAGAATTCCACATATTATATTCCCTTTAATTACTTTTATGCCTATCTTCTTTATTCTTGCCCTCTAAAAATAAAGTATGTCATGATCATTGCAGAAAAACTAAAAATATAAACAAACAAATAAGGAAAAACAGTAAGAGTAAAAACCCTGCAATGTTGTTCTTCCACCCAGAGACAAATCCTGGTTATAATTTCCAGATGCTTCTCTACATAGTTCACTCAAGTTGTTTAAACTATTAATATTATACTTTTTATTTTATTTTTCCCTAGTTTTTTAAAGATAAATATAAATAGGGGTAGCTTACTAAAGAAATTAGAAATAAAATGCAAAAATGTGAATGAGAAAACCAAAAACATTTTAGAAAGTCAGAGGCAAAGGGTGTTGAAAAGACTGAGGTGAATTAAAATACAGAAAATTTATATGACTATTTTCATGTTAGTCTTTTTTATCGTTTCCAAAGTAAAAAAGAAATAAGAAATATAGTAGATAAAATTTTACAAATATTTTTAGCATCTTTCTGTCCCTCTAAAAATATTTCAAATCATTCAAGAGTAATTGTAATTATTTTCATGGAAGATTAAACGATGTTAGAAAAGTGCCTATTTGATACAAACCAGAGTCTTGCAGGCATGTAAGCCCTGCTAGCTGGGCATGATCTAAAAATATAAATTTATCTCTAGATTATAGAAGTACCTATATCCGGGTAGGAAAAATAAGGCAGCATAATGACATTTAAGTAGTGACACAAGGAATAACTTTCGTGTAGATTTATCTCAAGCCCTGCACAAATGGGTGTCATGATGAGGTTGTTGAATTAGCAAATGCTTTCATAATGCTGATGAAATGAGTGTCACAATCCTTCCTACCACTCTAGGTATACTTGAAACCGCTTTGAGTATTGCGATTATTATAAGGATAGCACTTTACAGGGATTGATGATAGAGTGGTTTGAGTTCATAGAGGGTGAGCAGGCTGTGCTCAGGGTGACCAGAATGTATGGAGATGATATATAGAGTAGGGGGAATAATGGATTCAGTGCTGCATTTGTTCCAGAGAGAAGGTGCCAGTCATGAGCTGGATAACCAGAGAGACAGAAATAGTGCCAATAGGATGATATTAAAAGAGTCCATATTTTAGTTCAGAAGTTCTCCCCCTTAATTTATATTACTTATTTATCTTTGAAGTAATTAATTAAATGGAGAATGGGATGAGCAATATCTGATGTGAACATGTTTGCTGCTAATAGCAAAATAAGGTGACTGTTCTTTTTTGTTTCTTTTTTGCACAATGGAAAATTACCAATGTCTGAGCTATGCCTCACAGTGGAGGTTCTTTAGATTCTCGTGTCTGGTCAGTGTTTTCTCTTGTCATCATGGTTTACACGTACTTTCTGGAACTCAGAGGTCTGTGTAGTTGCTGTGTTACACAGATGCTGTGCTAGGGTCATGGGTAGGCTTTATGCTGCTGGGCTCATGAAAGCCATAATGTTTCATGACAGCTCTTGATTTTCAATTCTTCTCCAGCATCATCTCTGAGTTATCGGCCTACTATTCATCACTGAGTATTTTGACACCTCATCCAACATATTTTTACTTAAAATTATTTTATCTTGGGATATTTAAATGTACAGAATAAAATAACAGTGTAATGATTGCCCAAGTATCCATCATCCAGGTTGCTTCTCTTTAATTGTGGCATTAATCGGAAGTTATAGCTGACTTAGTGGCCTAACCATCTGGATATTCTTTATTTACTTCTTTACTGCCATTGTGAGAATCCATTCTGCTGCTGGAAAGCACGGCCTCCTCCTCTTGTTTTTGTCATAAATTATCTGTATCCTGGATGGAAGTCACTTACACACCTATTAATTTCATGCTGGGAGTTGGCATGGCTCTCTGTGATGGAGAGTCAGTGTTCTGCAAGTGGTATCTCTGAGAGTGAGTCCCGTCATCAGTAGGATTATCTATAAAGAAGATCTTTTGTCAAGACCTAAATTCATATCCAGTCTAGGACATGGGGAAAAGGAGAAAAGAGCTTCCAGGCAAAGCAAATGAACTTGCAATATTTCTATGATTCTAGGCCACTTAGTGATGTTTCTGAATGAATGGACAAAGGAGTAGCTGTCTAATCAGTGTTTACATTTCTACCGTTTTGGCTACTATCCCTCTTCCCTCCTTTCCATAAAAGAGAAAAATAACAGTTCAAACCTCATGCTCAGCAAGTCAAATTCCACTTCCAGGAGATTGCCCTCCATCATGACTTTAAACCACAAACGTTTCCTCAAGGATCTGTTATCAGATTTCTGGACCCAAGGAAGATTCTTGAGCATTCTGCTGTCCGCTGGCTCTCCTCTCACAGTAGAATTTCTAATCTCTAAGTTTAATGTCATAGGGTTCACTCATAAATATGATGTTTTTTTTCTCTATGATTTTGGAATGCAATAATTATGCAACATTTACAAAAAAAGCCCTTTTTCACCAAGTTGGCTAACCTGTGGCCAGTCATAGCCCCAATCTGGTGATTGGGATCCAGGTAGCTTTGGTTCCATCCAGCGCCCAAAGGGTTCTCTATGAGTTCCATGTTCCAATGGGATGAGTGAGGTAACACTGGATACCTCTGAGGAAATGTGGGTTAGTTAACCTCAGGGTAACTAACTTCCTGAACAAATTTCCTGATCATTGGTGGCCACTCTGATTCTCAACAGTGACTGATCTGAATCACAGTCTAGCATTTTTCTCCTGTAGTGCTTGACCCTGGCATCCCTGGAGAGCTGTAGTGATGAGAGTAATAAGTACGTCAGAGGATTAGCTTTTGTTCATCTCATAATGTCTGGAGACAGCACTGGGATGGGCTATACCACATTTTCTGTCTTGCTCAAAGAAGGAAAGTTTTATAAACAATTTAAGGAAGAATATCTGGTCAGTAATGGGGGTGCAGAGCTGATTTTAAGCATCTGTGCATCTAAAATATCTCTTCACGCAGGACCCAAAGTTCAGAATGAATAGGGTGCCATTGGGTCTTCCTCAGGTGTTTAAAACCTTTTCCAAAACACATTGGGATTATATGTACAGACACTGTTCTTTCCCCCAGGCTGTTGGTATTTTGTGAGTAGCTCATCCAAGGAATGAACCTGAGACATATTTAGATGGGAGGGGGCCACTATGTGAATGCAGAGTGATAGATTAGTAATGGCAATCTCCTTGAATCTCAGGAGCAATTTCAATGCAAAACAATGGGTTGAAAGCAAATCTCATGACGCTGACAGACAACAGAATTGTCTGTAACCTAGCAAGAGATCCTGCGGAGTGCAATGAGAGGTTCTGTGCCCTCTTAGTCCAGGAATCACTTTCTCCAACCACGGTTTTTACTATCTTTCTTTTTTTAATGAAAAGGCAAAACAAAATTTTTTTTGAATTGAGAAAATGTTTCAACTTACTTAAATTATTGTATAATTTAATGTATAAATTGGGTAAAAAGTTTTTGGCCTGATAAGACTATAAAACATACGTGCCTAAAATTTTTAAACTATTTTTTGTTGCCAAGGAAAAGCAATAAAAACACATTTTGGGGGACCAGAAATTATTGTAGAATATTTGGAAAGTAGAACACGAATAAGATAAAACTCATGGGTAATTTTAGTACTCACAAATAAAAATAGTGGCAAAATATATCAAAATAGATACTTTTATTTCTAGTATTTTATATTTTTATAATATATATAGAATTCAGAAATATATAAATGCAGTTTATTTTATAAGATGATAGGATATTGAAAAGCACATGTTCTTGTAATATGATTTTGTTCATTGGATAATCTATGTTAAATCTATTGTTTATATTCTTCCAGTACTATTAAATATGTATGTATTAATAATATTTTATAATAAAGATTTGTATTAAATATTAATTTATTGTGTTTTAGACTAAATCATAAATCTTAAATATTTTGAATAAATTATTTGCTACTATTCTTCTTCACAAGTTTTTTAATTGTCAAATAATTCATTAAGTTAACAAATATGTGGTAACTCCTAATTAGTAGGCATTATTCTGTGTCCTGCAGATTTAGCGGGACAAAGTCCTTCTTTCCTTTGGAGGGAGAGAAGCATGCTCATATAGACAAACCAGCTAGGGATTAGTACTACTACCACCAAAGAAGGGCCAAATACATCTCATGATGGAGGTGGGATCATTCAGTTTATATATAGTAGGGTTGTGATTCTAACTCAGGTTTCCAGATAGCAAAACTTCTGTTTTTATCTATTATACTAATTTCATCATGATAGTAAGATCACCTTGATGTGGGCAGGCCACCATCCAATCTACTGGGGACTCAGATATTAGGTTGGTGCAAAAGTAATTGCGGTTTTAGCATTGTTGAAATCTGCCTTTGATATTGGAATACATTTTTAAATAAATGTGATTATGTTATACATAATTTTAATGCACATTTCTCACTTTTTTTGTTATAGTGACTTATTACTTGCTGTTTATTTAATATTTATTTTAAACTATGAAAAAGATGTTAGACAAAAAGCAGACTTGAGCAATTTTATTATTCGGGTTCACAACGGGTCATAAAGCAGCAGAGACAACTTGCAACATCAACAATGCATTTGGCCCAGGAACTGCTAAGGAACGTATGGTGCAGTGGTGGTTTAAGAAGTTTTGCAATGGAGAAGAGGGCTTTGCAGATGAGGAGCACAGTGGCCGGCAGACCATCAGAAGTTAACAACGACCAATTGAGATCAATCATCAAAGCTGATCCTCTCACTACTACAGGAGAAATGCCCAACAACTCAATGTTGACCTGTCTGTGGTCGTTCATCATTTGAAGCAAATTGGAAAGGTGAAAAAGCTCAATAAGTAGGTGCCTCATTAACAGACTGAAAATCAAAAAATCATGGTTTTGAAGTGTCGTCTTCTCTTATTGTATGCAACAACAGCTAACCTTCTCAATTGTGATGTGCAATGAAATATGGATTTTGTATGACAACCTGGGATAACCAGCTCAGTGGTTGGACTGAGAAGAAGCTCCAAAACACTTTCCCAAACCAAACTTGCATCATAAAAAGGTGATGTTTGCTGTTTGGTGGTTTGCTGCCAGGCTGATCCACTACGGCTTTCTGAATCCTGGTGAAACCATTACATCTGAGAAGTGTGCTCAGCAAATCGATGAGATGCACTGGAAACTGTAATGCCTGCAGCCAGAATTGATCAACAGAAAGGGCCCAATTCTCCACGAAGACGCCCGACCCCACATTGCACAACCAACACTTCAAAAGTTGAACAAATTGGGCTACAAAGTTTCGCCTCCTCTGCCATATTCACCTGACCTCTCACCATCTGATTACCACTTCTTCAAGCATCTCGACAACTTTTTGCAGGGAAAACACTTCCTCAAACAGCAGGGTCTTTCCAAGAGTTCGTTGAATCCTGAAGAATGGATTTTTATGCTACAGGAATAAACAAACTTATTTCTCGTTGGCAAAAATGTGTTAATTGTAATGGTTCCTATTTTGATTAATAAAGATGTGTTTGAGCCTAGTTATAATGATTTAAAATTCACAGTCCGAAACCATGATTACTTTTGCACTAACCTAATAGAACAAAAAGGCAGAGGACAGGTGCTGGGACAGTCCTCTTCTCCTGTCCTTGGACATCAGAACTCCTGGCTTTTCAGCTTTTAAATTCTGGGACTTGCACCAGTGGCTGTTGGGGCCTTCAGTCCTTCAGCCTCAGAGGAAGAGTTAGACCATCAGCTTCGCTAGTTCTGAGGCTTTTGGACTTGGACAGCATCCCAGGGTCTCCAGCTTGCAGATGGTCATCCTGAAACTCAGTCTCCATGTGAGCCAATTCCCCTTGCAAATCTCCTCTCATATCTATGTTTTTATCTGTATCTGTATCTATTTATATTTGTACCTATTTGTGTATCTATATCTTCTATGGGCTTTGTCTCTCTGGAGAATCCTAATACAGGAAAAAAGAGAGAGAAAATTTAAATATGAATGGCACAGTTATAGTCAGGTTACACAAATAAGGCTTACATATTGCAAAATTCAAAATAAGAACAAATATAAATATTACAGATAATATAAAGAACAATTTTAATCCATCCATGAATTGAGGATAACATTGTTATATTATTATCAAAATTAAATTATATGTTATAAATAAGTGCTCAGAAGATGTTGGCTAATGTTTCTAGTATTATTTTTGATTTTTTTAGTTTGGTAAAAATTCCATTACTTTGATCAACTTTATGGATGTTAGTAAGGGATAGGACATCATCTGCTCCTGATTAAAGTTTATAAAATTTTATTAGCCTAGAAATAGAGGAATTCTTCCATAGAATATATCTTGAGGAAATAAAGCTTTTTTTTAAAATTTTTTTTTTGAGACAGAGTCTCACTCTGTTGCGCAGGCTAGAGTGCCATGGCATCGGCCTAGCTCACAGCAACCTCAAAGTCCCAGCTCAAGCGATCCTCCTGCCTCAGCCTCCCGAGTAGCTGGGACTACAGGCATGCACCACCATGCCTGGCTAATTTTTTGTTTCTGTTTTTAGTTGCCCAGCTAATTTCTTTCTATTTCTAGTAGAGATGTGATCTCGCTTTTGCTCAGACTGGTCTCGAACTCCTGATCTCAAGAAATCCACCCACCTCAGCCTCCCAGAGTGCTAGGATTACAGGTATGAGCCACCTTGCCCAGCTGAGATACTGCTTCTTTATCATCAGAGTCTAACACAGTGTCTGACACAGTGTAGTTATTCAATAAAAGTTTGTTAAATCCAACTGAGTACGTCAAGCTGCTGTTTTCTTTAGGTGCCATTTTGAAAGGAACCTGATGAAGAATTAACACTTAAGGTTGATTAGTCCTTCTCCAGTTTCTCTGTTAATAAATCTTCCCTCAAATGGCCTTATATTCTGAATTTTTAAAAACCTAGTTTTAAATATTAGTTCTATTTTATAACATGAAGGTCAAACTTTGTTCACGTTATTCTTCTATTTTTTTTTATTTTTTAATTTTTTTCTATTTTTTTTTTAATTTCAGCATATTATGGAGGTACAGATGTTTAGGTTACATATGTTGCCTTTACCCCCCACCCCCCCAAGTCTGAGCTTCAAGCGTGTCCTTCCCCTAGATGGTGCGCATCGCACTCATTGTGTATGCATAATCTTAAAACATCTTTCTTTTTTTTATCCTTTTTTTCTTTAACTATTAAGTCACCTCCTGTTAACACGGTCTCAGTGAATATAGGATGTGTTCAAATAAAGAGTAGACAACACTCCTGTAAAAAAACCTGTAATGGTGTCTTCTCAAGGTGTTGATAAACGTTTTCACTAGATGGCAGCATCAACCTATCAGTTAATACCATAAAATTGTCCACTAAAGTTTTCTTTAGTAATGGAAAGTATTACTAAACTGAAAGGCTTGGAAAAAGCATTCAAAGTCTAAGAATGAATTATGGAAGCCTGTGGAATCATATACAAATTTTGCATGTTCGTGTCTATGCGCATTTATTCCACAGGAAAGGACTGGAGTTTTCTTGAGATTTTCTAAAGATCATGGCAAACAAAAATTTAATATCACCAATCTGTTTTAACACTCAGATCTTTTGGATTATGAAATGCGAGTATAAAGGGAGAAAATGATTTTTCTGTGACATGTAACGGAATTATGGTATACCTTTTCTAGAAACATATAATTCAGAGCTTTTGACTGTGTCAAACATTCCCTACATCATCATAACAATAACAAATAAAAAAACTTTGTAACATTAGCTGCAAATACTTTTCCTAGTCTGTCTTTTTCTACCTTTAAAATAAATAAAAGTGAGTAAAATTTGTTCATTTTTTTTTTACTACTTCCATCTTTAAAAATTGATCATAGATTAGAATATTTGGCGAATATTTATTTTTGAGTTCCTATGGCTTTTACATATTTGTATTCTACTCTAAATTTTAAAATACATAAAAAGTAATATCCTACGATGGGATAATATTTTCATATGACTAACAGTGGCAATTGTAAAATTCTATGCCATTGAGTTATTGGAATACTCTTTAAGAATAGGTAACATTATAAAACTCTTTAGTAACAGGTGATATTGTTAAGTGATTTAAAGATCATTTTATTTTAAGACAACTCTGTAAAGTAGGAATTATCCTTATTCAAGAGAGAAGGAAACCTAAGATTTATAAAAGTGGAGTGACTTTCCTAAAGCTACATGGTAGGAAACGGCAGACACAGGTGTCAAATTAAATTCTGCTCGGTTCTCAAGCTCCCCTTATTTTCACTGAACTGCCTCCTTTACCATGTATATTTTTATTAGGAAACATATGGCTAAATGATATCAGTTTTACTCAGTCATCTGTTTTTGTGCCAGCAGAGCCTTGCTCTAATATTTCCTTATATATTCCTAGAACGTTTATTAATTAGCATGCCTACTCTTTTGTGCCCCACTTAATTGTTTTTGCGATTTTTCATAATGTATTTCCTAGTGAAATGTTCTGAATAAATTTAGAATCCTTTTTTCAATGAAAATTTCATTTTGAAAAATATAATCCTTATACAAATCTGTTAATTTCTCAATACAAATTTTCTATAGAAAATCATCAACTGGATTAACTTAATTGAATTTGTAATTTGTATTTTAGTAATTTGTAATTTGTAATTACAAATTTGTAATTTGTAATTTAGTATTTTACTCAATATTACTGAAAAAAATGAATAGATTTTTTTGGTCATTGATGCACTTTAGTTTATAAGAATGCGAGGAAATTAGCTGAATTACTTTGACAACCAGACAAATTCTTCCCATTTTCTGGTCTTTTCTGCATTCTTCACCTCATGTCACAAAGTCTTGCAAAGAATGTACATTGATCAGAGATGGTATTCAAAGTATAACTGGTAGCCTGGGCACAGTGGCTCATGCCTGTAATCCTAGAACTTTGGGAGGCCAAGGCAGGAGCCTTGCTTAAAGCCAGGAATTTGAGACCAGCTCAAACAATATAGTGAGACTCCGTCTCTACAAAAGGTAGAATAATTAGCTGGGCACATTAGTGTGTGTCTGTAGTTCCAGCTCTTGGGAAACCAAGACAGGAGGATCGCTTGAGCCCAGGAGTTTGAGGTTGCAGTGAGCTATAATGATGCCACTGCACTCTAATCTGGGCAACAGAGGGAGATCCTGTCTCAAAACAACAAAAATGAAAACACACAGAAAAATATTACTGGTAGGACAAAGGTGTTGACCCATCAGAAAGAATGTTGGCTTAAACAGGGTGCTGGAGACTCTTGCTCTTTGGTAGCTGTATTGTAGGGCAAAATGGTATTAGAGTAGAGGGGCTGAGGTGGTCCAGAGGGTGGTGGGTATATGAAGGGTTAAGAGAGGCAGCTATTTTCCAAAGAGTATAGAGGTATTTTGATATTTAACTGCTGGTTCATCCATACCAGAGCCACTCTGGACACTGTGAATATCTGTGGAACTAACTAAGTTAGGATCTCCACCATTTATGGTCACAGTCTTTTAAGGGATGGCAAGTCTCACACAAAACTGCCATAATAAAAGGTTGCATTGATAAGTTTCATATGCAAGGTCACTCCATGTTTTGAAATTTAGAGAGAGAAAGATTGCTTTGGATTGCATAAGTCAGAAGGATTTAAAGTGATGTTTTGAGTGGTTCCTTCATAATCCCAGTAAAGGCTCTACTCCAGGATATTTATTTTGTGGCAGCACCTGGCAGTTTTGGAGGCTTTGTGTGTTCATGAACAGAGGTTAATGGCTGTCCTGTGAGGGGAACTGAGAGACCAATGCAGGTTTTGGTATCTGCTGCAGAGCTTCTAAGCTGAAAGCAATGTAAAGGCGGATTCATTATTTCACAATCTTCCATGATGGAAAGTCCAACCTGGAGGATCTTGGAGGAGTGACACCGTAAGAAGACCAGCTAAAGAGATCATAACTGAAACACAAACTGGACAAGAGATCTCCAGCTCCTGAATGACTGCATGGTCGAGGACACAAATCCAAATCAATTACTTCTTGACTTCCAATCCAAAAGATGAAGATGTATTTATTTTTCCCTGTAGTCTCATTTCATTATTTGTACCAAACACACCTTCTCTATTCCTGCATCCTCCAAAACACAATATTATTGTAATGTTGGTTAGATCAATATTCAGTTGACTCATTTTTCACTATGTGAAAGCCATGTTTAACTGAGGTAATATACATGCAATGTAGTATGAATAATTTTCAGTTACACCATTTTTTTCACTGTGCAAAAGCTATTCAAAATTGAATCATGCAATACATTATGGTTTTCTTCTCAATACTTTTTTTCTCTTAATAATAATACTCTTGCTTTTCTTTATTTATTTTCCTATGCACAATTTCAAATTTTCTTCTGAATTCTCTATCAAGATATTAATGCAAAAGCAAAAGGAGTAGGGATAGCTAAGGTTCTCTACTGGCCCAACCTCTCCTGTTCTACTTCAATTTGCAAAGGATACCATGGAGTTTCCTTGTTGTGCTTGAAACTAGAGTCTGGAGCCACTATATCCAGGTAGAAACAAACATAAAATTATCAGGAAACAGATCTCATTGGATTTATTTAGGATATGAAGCAAAACTTTAATTGCACTTTTCCTTAGCAGTCTCATTCCCAAGACATGGTGCCTTTGGGAACAGAGTGTCTTCAATAGCAACAAGAAGAAAAAATGATGCAACGAGTCTAGGGAACTTGTATCTAATTGTCAAAGACCCCAATTACGTTTTCCAGTGAAGTCTTCCACATATTTTTTGGATGAAGATAAAGAATAAAATCAAATGACTATGTTCAGTTCTGAGCAGTTCTCTGTGTGAGGGTAGCCATGTGAGGGGCAGGGATGAAATCTGAGACACTTGGCTCATTTTTACTTTAGTTCTTTCTGTCATCTTTAAAGAGAGAGCCTCTTAGAATGTAAGTTGAGAACTTTTAAATCATTTTCTGATCTTCATTCTACCTACTTTTTTTTTTTTTTTGAGACACAGTCTGACTCTTTTTGCCCAGGCTAGAGTGAGTGCTGTGGCGTCCGCCTAGCTCACAGCAACCTCACATTCCTGGGCTCAAGCGATCCTTCTGCCTCAGCCTCCCGAGTAGCTGGGACTACAGGCATGCGCCACCATGCCCGGCTAATTTTTTCTATATATTTTTAGTTGTCCGACTAATTTCTTTCTATTTTTAGTGAGACAGAATCTCGCTCTTGCTCAGGCTGGTTTCGAACTCCTGAGCTCAAGCAATCCTCCCGCCTCGGTCTCCCAGAGTGCTAGGATTACAGGCATGAGCCACCGCACCCAGCCCATTCTACCTATTTTTTAACAAGTTCAAGAGCACATACATTAAATGGAATTAAAATAGAGTCTACATTTTGTTCATTCCAGGATCGGCATGATCCTCATCATGGTTGGATGAGTCAGCAAGATCTAAAAAGAGATGATTTATGTAGAGGTAAGTGAAGGTTCTGCAACTCGATCAAACTATATTCGTGCAATTATAAAATAGGAACATGAGAGAGGGAAAAGGTAGCACGGAATGCAGTTCATATCCATACCTAAACCACCTGCGTGATTTGCTCACTAAAGGAAGGCTGCCGTAGCTTAGCTGCTGATGTCCTAGTATTCTGAGCCCAAGAGCCAACTGTGTCTCGTACTCTGTGTGGTCTGATCTGTGTGGAGCCTTGTATTCTGTTCTAGCACTGACTGAATGGAACAGAGGCATCGAGAAACCAAAGTGTGTCTAGAGGGATAGGAGGTTTGGGCAGTTGTGGAAACAAGACTGATAAGGAAGGGTTGAGGAGCTTTGGACAATTGTCAAATGGAAGACTGAACTATGGTGTGACCCTGGAATAGTTATGAGACTCTTGAAGATGTTTAAGCAGGAGGTGAGTGTGATGGCTAAACATTTAGGCTGTTCACCTCATTCGTCTTTTTAATTTCTCTGAAATAAAAGATATAATGTAAAATGTATATTATTGTCCTCAGAGGAGGCCTCGTTAAAGCAAAATAATAAATCTCACGTTAGAAAAATGAAGAAAAGGTGCCTAGCGTAAGAAAAGGTGCCGGCCGGTCTGCAGGGAAGACACCTACTGAGACCTTAAACCCTGGCACTGGTGTCATGGAATCAGTCACCCTTGAGAATGTGGCCGTGGGGCTCCTCCAGGAGTGGGCATTGCTGGACGGGGTGCGGAGGAACCTGTGCAGATACGCGATACTGTACAACTGCAGGACCCTGGAGTCCAGGGGGACTCCGCCATGCAAATCCAGTCTGATCCCCCAGCTGGGGCCAAGAGCAGAGCCAAGAGCAGCAGAACGAGGGATTTTCCAGGTCACGGGTGCAGACTGGGAATCTCAACTCAAACCCAGAGTTGACTTCTATGCAGGATATGTGGAAAAAACACCATCCAGTGACATGCAAATGTTTCAGCATCAGAGTCAGAAGGGGCAGAGTGGCACATGTTAGAGACCCATGCTCCGTTCCTTTGCTGGGGAAGCTTCCGGAGCACAGAGGAGCCTCAACCCTGCACAGCCTGGTGTGGGCTGCAAAGCAGCTGAAACCCTCACCCCTGCCCGGCCACAACAGACCCCTCCTCCCTCCCCAGGTCCTCCCCATTCTTGGTTTATTAATAAATACATTCTTGTTTTGGTGGGGGGGGGGAACTCCAATATTCCTGGGCTAATAAGAAGTTTTGACAGTAAAGTATGAGCAGTTTTCCGAATACTTATACATTGATCCTTTTGTTTTAAGTTGGTGACAATTGTCAAAGATCAAAAAGCATAAGTCGTAGCCACGTTTTATGAATTAAGCTGCTAAGGGTCAGAGAGACCAGCTGACTTGATCAAGGTCATCCTTACAGTTGGGGACAGAATGATAAATTGGGGATGTAGGATTTGAGCTCATGCTGGGAATTCCCCAGCTGACAGGGTGGTAAACAGGGCTTCATGCAGGAATAAGAAAAGAGACAGTAGAAGAGAAAGAGTAGGGTCAGGGAACTCAAGGCTTTCCAGACTAAGAGTCCAGAGAGTAATTCCTCACTCCTATTTATTCATCCCAAGAACAAAAAGATCATGGTAAATCATACAAACAAACATGTTCTAAAGACATCCCCCTGGCAAACAATGTCCTGTGGATTTCCATAAAGATTACATATCCTAAAAATATCTCACAGGCAAACTTTAAAGATTGTTTATAAAGATTAAGATATTTAGGTGCACAATAGACTCAGAAAAGCTGTTTCTAGCCTAAAGCTAAACAAGAACATAAATTTAGGATTGCGGCCAGACTAGGTTTCCAGCAGGTTGGGCGTTCCTGATAGCAGTCCTGGAGCAGTTTTCAGCCCCAGGAGAGAAACTGTTTTCAGTTCCTCCTGCCCTTGGAATGTCTTACCATTTGGAAAACAGCTGCACCTATGCCACTGTGACATCCGCAGAGGTTCTTGTGCCAGCAATAGCCCTAGGTCACCCTAACATTTCTAAACTACCCAACAATCTCATTTCCAGATTTCTTTCTTTTCTTTTAGATCTCTTTGAGATCAAAGAAACTGTGAAGGCTCGGGAATCATTCCAGCAGTGTTAAAAAGGAAGGGGGATACCTATTCTTCTGGATGACTTCCAAATGTGGAATCTATGTTTGAAATTTGACAGACATGTTCAAAGCCCATCTCTGCCAGTCACTAGCTTTATGAATGCGGATTGAGCTTCAATGTTCCTCCATTCCTATATAAAATGGAATAATAATATTTAGTGTGCAGGCATTTTAGGGAGATTAGCTAATATGATAATATGAGTAATAATTATTGAGCACATATCTAGGTGTTCAATAAGACTCTACTAGATGTTTTGCATGCAGTATCTCTTTTATCCTCACAATACTTGGTAAGTGTGATTATTATTATTTCCTTTTCACAGATGGAGATAAATAACTTTCCCAGAGTTAGACGTTGTGGTAGAGTCCAGAGCATTTGGAAAATGTGCATTTAGCCTTAGGTTGTAGTCATAAAGCACACAGCATGTGGCCAACAAATGACTGGTTGCTATTGTCTCCTCCAACTTGCCTCATTTTCACTCTCCCATATCAGCAGGTGGACTCAGGTAAGGTTCACTGAAGTGGGAGTTACCAGACATCTATTCTGAACCCAATGCTCCCAGTGACTAGTTGTGGGACCTTGAACAGTCTGCTCCTCTTTCGTAGACTTCCATTTTCTCATCTATGTACTGATATATTTCCATGGTATCTTAGAATGTCATAGCTTCAGGTCTGCTGTTTTGCACTGATGTATATCTTCCTTTTCTTTCCTTGGCTGTAACTAACTCATGTCATGTTTAATGCTCATCCAGTTCCTGGTATATTTTTGCCGTGTCTCATTTTCCAAGACCTGTCTACCAAATCTGTTGTGAATTTTTTGCTCTTCTTCTGGTAGAAACAAGAACCAGTCAATGGCCGATGAAAATTATACAAGGGTCACCGGGTTCATTTTCACAGGCTTGAATTACAACCCCCAGTTGCAGGTCTTCCTCTTCCTGCTCTTTTTGAGTTTCTACATCATCAATCTAACTGGAAACTTGGGCATGATTGTTCTCATCCAGATTGATTCCCGCCTCCACACCCCCATGTACTTTTTCCTCAGCCACCTGTCCTTTGTGGACATCTGCTTCTCCTCAGTCGTGAGCCCCAAGATGCTCACTGACTTCTTTGTGAAGAGGAAAGCCATTTCTTTCCTGGGCTGTGCTTTGCAGCAGTGGTTCTTTGGGTTCTTTGTGGCAGCAGAGTGTTTTCTCTTGGCATCCATGGCCTATGACCGCTATGTGGCCATCTGCAACCCGCTATTGTATTCAGTTGTCATGTCCCAGAGACTCTGTATGCAGCTGGTGGTGGGTCCCTATGTCATTGGATTCATGAATACCATGATTCATACAACAAATGCGTTCCGTCTCCCTTTTTGTGGCCCTAATGTCATCAACCATTTCTTCTGTGACATGTCTCCCCTGCTCTCCCTTGTATGTGCCAATACCAGGCTCAATAAGTTGATAGTTTTCATCGTGGCTGGAGCTGTGGGAGTCTTCAGTGGTCTGACTATCCTGGTCTCCTACATCTACATTCTCGTTGCCATCCTGAGGATCCGCTCTGCTGATGGGAGGCGCAAAGCCTTTTCCACCTGCTCTTCTCACCTAACAGCCGTCTCCATCCTGTATGGTACTCTGTTCTTTATCTATGTACGGCCTAGTGCGAGTTTTTCTCTGGATCTCAATAAAGTAGTGTCTGTGTTTTACACAGCAGTGATTCCTATGTTGAACCCACTTATCTACAGCTTGAGAAACAAGGAGGTCAAAGATGCCATCCACAGGACCGTTGCTAAAAGGAAGTTTTGCCGAGCTTAGATTATCTAGAAAGGAAGTTGGGGAGAAAAAATTTAAAAGAACAGACTCATTGTGTGGTTTCCTAAGATTGCAGGACACTTGCAAGTATTTGGGGGCTAGTTAACATCACTTTATCCATTCATCCATCAAATTATTGCTGAATTTAGTCAATCTATGTGGATTCATTGAACCCTGTATGTAATCTTTTCTCTGTAACATGACAATATAACTGTTCAGACCATTTAATTTCACTTCCTTGTAACACCTCACAGTCCAATTATTTTCAAAAAAAGTTTTACATTATTATTTAATTTCAGTTATTATATTTTCTTATTCTGCTAATATGTTTTCTTTTCCCACTGATTCCTTGGCATTGGATGTTAAAATTCAGTGTTGCATGTTTTGCACTCACATCTAGCTCCTGTCAAGAGGAATCTGTAAAAAATAATGTGGGATTTTATGGTTAACCTCTTGAACGGAATGAAACTCTTGGCTGTACACATCAGTTTTTTGGGGGGAGAGTGGTCTTGACACAAAAGATTACAAGTATCATAGGGACTGAAGACAGATCTGTGTTGAATTAAATGACAGATGTGCTGATTCACTGGCCTGTTGATGCAATAAAGACACTTGTGTTCATCTCCAATATGTTTTGTACCTGAAAGAGTTTCTGATAGAATGTGTTAAGCCTGAATTTTCTCAGGATTCAATTTTATGATAGATGTTCAGAGGATTATTTGAACTTCAGGAGGTTGGAGCTTGCTTGTGCATGTGATAGTGCCTTCTAAAACCTGGCAACAGCCCACCCAAGGATGTGTGAAGAAATGTGCTAATTGAATGTAGGCCCTTAATGCAGATCTGCTGGCTCCTGGTAAGGTCAGTAGATGTCCAGCATTGCAAAGAAGCATATCCATGCAGCTCAATCTGATGGGTCTGAGACCTGGGCATGGTGAGTACTGGGCATCCTTTGGGTCCGTAGCTGGGTGATGTGCCACCACTGCATGTGGAGAGTGGTTACCCCCGCCAGGATCTCCCTGTCCTCTTGCAGACTTACGAAGGTTATCCATTTCTGTCTTGTCTCCCTCAATCTGGCTTTACCTCTTGGCTTTAGAATGAAGGGAGAAAACGGAGAGAGCTTTGCTGAGGAGATGAATCAGCTTCCTAGATGATATTATATTGTCATGGCCAAATTGTTATAGAAATGTCCCAAGAATTTTAAGGAATTCTTAGTTTGACCTATTTGCCCAGATTGAATTTAGCAAGGATGATTAAGCAGCTTTCTCTGAAAGTCACAGTCTACTGGTTAGGTAAATAGAGTTGCTATACTTTTGAGTACTTTTCTACAAACAATGTATTGTGAGCTATTTTTATTGATTATTCTGTTATGTACAATTTCTGAAAACAGAAAATTGTTCAATCACACAATCATAACAGGCTTTAGCTGTAAGAGCCTTAGAAATCAATTTATCCTTGCCAGATTACTGGCTAGTTACTGAGGCTTAAGGAAAACTGTCTTTTATTACTTTATGGTTTATCAAAGCCCAAAATATGACTTTCCATCAAATGTATTTACAATAGATCCACCTGGACTCCAGGAACCTTGTTTGAGAGTGAGTTTTCTGAGTGGGATAAGATTTCTCCCCCAGATATTAGAATATTTGTTGAAGATAGTAGAGAAGGAATAAGATATAACAAAAGTAAATATAGAATTCAGGATTTGGGACCAGAAAAATCTCATACATTCGGTTATTTATCAAATAATTACTGACCTTCTGTATGCCAGGCACTGATCCTTGTGCTTCATATAAGAGTGAAAAAAATGAACATTATTCCTGCAACTATGGAGTTTACAGGATAGTGGATCCAAGATATACTTAAGTGGTAACACTTTTGATGTAATGAGTCAAGTCTGTGACAAGATAAATGGAAGTAATGACAGTGTCTACTTTATCACAGGGAAACTGTGGCGGTTAAACTAGATAATGGATGTGGAACCATTTCATAAACTATAAACATATTTTGCTCCTTCCTGCTAAACACTATTCAGTGAAAACTGCAAAATTTTGGAACTACAGTGTTATCCTAAGTGTGCCCAATTTTCCAATATTGATTCCTTTGTATGATCTTAAAATGCAATAATGAGAGGGGGAGTGGAGGCAGCACAGGATACAATAAGCTCAGGTCCTAGAGACAGTCACCTGCAATTTAATCCTAATTCCACCACATTAGTTTTGTGGTTTTAGGGTTGTCTTTTAATTCTACCTAGAAACACCTAATGCACTGAGAATTTGTTTCTTGAGGGAGCTAAAGTACTTCAGAGGGAAGTTTATTATATTTTTTATCTGCCATTAACTCTCATTTTTGTGGGCAAGCCATGTCAGCTCTCATGGTCATAATACGCATTTGTGTTACTCTCAAATTGTGACAACTTGAACCATAAGCCGCCACAAGTACAAGGACTGTTTCTACTTTGTTCTCTGCTGAATCTCTAGGTGTTAGCACATAATTGGATAAATTGTTCACAGTAGGTATTCAGTAAATATTTGGCCTGTGGGCTCAATGGGACCTATTTGATTTTATTTCTGATGTGGTCTAAAATAAGCATTATGAAAATAAAAACAATAAAGTTGGCCAAAAATAATTTCTCTTATTTGATCACTAATCAATGAACACAGAGAAAGTCCTGCTGCAACTACCATCAGCCTGGAGCTGCGGAAGTACCTGCTGGCAAAAGGCTCAATCAGAGTATGGGCATCTCGATACCTAGAAATGTGGCCTTCGGACACAGGCACATGGTTCATGGTACACTGCACTGTAAACAGACAAAAGATACAGACTTGCGAAAAAGGATAGAAGGGCTTTATTCAGTTGTCATATTCCCGCTCTAGCTTTCTGCCCACTTGGGCTGATATCTTTGAGGTGGTGTTATAAGGCGGGTTCAACAAATGTTGGACAAACTGAGAACTGGAATCGACTGCTACTACTTGAACAACAGTGCTCCAGTCTGGGTGAAAAATCACTTCTAGAGTGACGCTGATAGGAACACGAAGGAAAAATAGCAAGGAGAAAATCCTTTATCCCTTTTTCCACCCTCTAGCCACCTTCTTGTATCGCTTGGAACCTATCAGGAGCCTGGTAGGCAAAGGAGGAATGTGGCTTGCGGAGTCCCCGCCAACACATCTTAAAGGAGACTATGAGTGTGTTTGAAGCAAAAAGGCAATAGCTCAATAACTGGCACACCCTCCAATCAACTGGACAAAGTTTACTAAGTTTTGAAGACAAATTAATGTCTCTTCAGTCACCGTACAAATTCTGTTGGATACATATACAATTTCCTTATTGCCCTTGATACGATCTAACAATCACTCCTTTTCTCTATCATTGTACCTTATACATAAATATATATCTATTAAACATTTTCTTGTGCTTATTTGATTACAAATACTTGTTTTTCCCACTGAACTATTCTTTCCTTGGGGGCAGGGCTCATACCTTAGTTCTCATTAGTTCCCAGTGACTGACGTAATACCCGTGTGTACTTGGTAGATATGAAGTTCAATGCAGGACTTCAGAGAACATGTTTTGGAGTTAGGAAGACCTGGGTTTGAATTGTCTGTCTCTGCAAGTCACTAGCTGTGTGACCTAGAACAATCTGTTCATAATCATTTCTATCCCTCAGTTATCACAACTGTCAAACAATTCCTGTGGCTTATTGTAGTAGACATACACCTTATCTTTCTGAGGTTTTTAGGACTCTTCTTAGCCGCAGCTCTACAAGATTCCATTTTTCTCTTTGAAATCAAGAAATCTGATTTTGTGTTAGCATCTCTTACTGACATCCTCATTCTATTAAGGAGAGTCACACAGAGATTTTCAGTGATCTTCTCACAAATGCATTGACTTACGCTTGGTGGAAAGAATGTCTTTTGGATTCTTTCAAGGGGTATGTTTGGAGCAGCAGTTCAGGGTGTAGTCTAGGGAAATTTGGGCTTTTCAAGACTTCTTCAGGTCTTCAAATCTATTTTCATAATAGTACAAGATATTACTGATATTGGCTTTACATTTTCCATTGTAATTAACCTTTAAGAAAATACTACTTGGTGAGTTTTTGTGTATTATTAGAATATCAGAATTATCTGAAAAGGCCATTCATTGATAAATATTCTTTCCATTTCTAACTGCTTATCTATTTGAGAATAAAATTTTTTCATTTATTTCAACAAAACAACCTATTTCAATAGACTAAATGTAAAAGCACATGTGAGAATTTCAATTGTTTTGTATTAAACATATACAGCAATGTCACTCTGATGACTATTTTTGGTATGGAAATATAGTGATCTAAATTATTAAACTATTATGTTAACATGTAATGGGTTTATTATTGATATTTATATGATTAATAAATAAACATTACAAAAATTTCTTAGTTTTTATTTCTGATGTGGCAAATATCAATTAACATAACCAATATAAACAAAATCTCTTTGTGATCCTCAAGAATTTTTCAGTGTAAAAGAATTCTGAGGTCAAAAGATTTGAGAAGCACAGGTTTAGTTGAGCAACTTGTACGTAAGAAGTGATCTGCTCCAACATTCTTATTTATCTCCCTCAGCTTTTGAGCCTTTTTCTTCACTCTATGTGAGGTTTGGTTGGATCTCAACTGTATTAATTAGAGTTCTCTGTTGGGATTATTCATGATTTTTTCACCTTAATTCCACACCTTTAGTTTTCATTACCTGCATTCTCTCCAGACCCTGCCATGACAATTAGCAAAATCCTACACTTCCTCAGATGCCTCCTCATTTTTACCAGAACAGTCCTTGTACTCCCCATCTGGGTCATCTTTGTATCTAACTCTCCCTTGCACCTGGAAGCAAAGACAACCTGTTGGGGAGGAGGAATTGCCAAGTCTTGCCAAGGCTGCCTTAGAAAAAGTCATTAAAAGTTTTTCTTTTTGTTTTTCTCTAGAGAGAGGAAAGGAGTTATTTTCACAGACAATAAAAATATAAAGGTATATGAATGTTAAAAATTTTCATCATCAATTCCTATATATATTTATTACTTCCTAAGTAACTCTCAGATTGGTTCATTTCTTACCAAATCCATTGCTATCAACCCAGCCTAAGCACTAACTGTTCTAACTCGGGCTTCTGTAATAGTCACCTCAAATGCTTTCTCTGCCTTTACATTTCTATTTTTCACATCTTAAAGGGAGTATTATTTTTAATTTTAGTTGACCATATTGCATAGCTGAGTAAATCTGTCAATGGCTCTCCATTGCACTTAGAATATACTCCAAAGTCATTAATACGGACTGCCCAGTTCCTATGCAGTCTGGCCTTGCCAATCTCTTGGTCTAATTTGGTGCTGCTCTATTTATCTCTCCAAGGACCAGCCACTGTGAACTTCCTTCACTTTCTCCAGGATGCACTACTCTCAGCAACCTGGAATCCCCACTTCCATGACCCACTTTCACTAGTAAACAACTTTTATTATCCTTCAATTCTCAGGTTGAATATTACCTCTTCAGATAAATCATCACTAAGATCCCATGTTGTCTGATAACAATGCAAACTTATTAATTATTTATGCAAACTTATTAATCTCCACAATACTAGTCATAATTTATAACTATAAATTTATATAATTATTTGATTATCCCCCATAAGGCTATAAGCTTTACAATGACAAGTGCTATATATGCATATACATATATATATGTTTGTGTTTATTTGTATATACATATATAGCTTATTTTAATTTTCAATTATTTTTGCTTTTCCTGTTTTTTAATTTTTGATTGACATGTATTCAAAAACCTCTATATATATGACTTCATTTAATCTTCACAACAACCTTATGAAGAAGGCAAGTTATTTCTATTTTATAAATAAGAAAGCTTGGCTTTGGTGAACTTAAACACACTGTTCTTGGTCACACAACTGGTGAAGGGTAGACCAGGATTCACACTGATGCTATTGCTGTCCTTAGTTTGCCTCTTAATCATTACCAAGCTCACCTAAGACATTCTGTTTCCTTGCAATTCTATTTCTTCTAATATCTAGTTTGCTATTAGGCATAGAGGACTTGCTCCATAAATATGAATCAATATACTTATGGTCTGATGCAGTGATAAAATTTGCTGTAACCATGTGACTCTGGGGCAATCAATAAATTCTGACTCTCCATGTGATTATTTGTATAATGGGCCATTTAAAAAAGTAATTGTAAATGTATTTCAGGACTAAAATTGTATGGTATTTTCATTATCAGTATTGTTATCATTCTGGACTGCAGTGATTCTTGAACATCTCCTGTTTGCAGGTTATCCTGTAGGTTAATCATCACTTCATATTTATTCTTAACTCCTATTCATAAATGAAACTCACATATCAAAAAAATTTTTTCTTAGGTTAATTGGATATATTTTATTCATGATGAATGACCTCTCCCCACCTCACTCCAGAATGATAATTGAGCATTATAATTGGTCGCTTGGCACAGGAATAGCACACAGAGATTATCTTTTTTTCATCAGCAAATCCCAAAGGGATACTCATTATTATATGGTCTCTCAGTATTGTTATTATTGGAAAGAGGATTCCCATGGAGTGAGTAGAAGGCACTTTTTATTCTAAGGTAATGTGGAAGATTCTGGGTTTCAGGTGAAATTCAAATGAAGTGATCATTTATGTTCATTAAAATAAGTATTTAATTAACCAAAGGAAAAAAAGGTCAATAAATCACAAAATGGACATAATGTAATCAAACCATAATTATAATTTATGAAATAGAATAGGGTTTTCTTTCTTATAGTTACATTTGAAGAAGAAAACTGAAGTGTCCCCAGATGTCATCTATTCAGGTTTTATTTTCTTTTTCAGTGAAACATATAGTTAAATGTGTTTTTGACATTTTTTTTTGTTCTTATAAATGCTCTGTAGCTAAAGCCTACTGTTTTCTCTCCTATTATCTTGTAAATAACTTTTTAGTTCTTAGCATAGGTCAATGTGTAGAAAAATTACAAGGGGTCAATGTTTTCATAACTTTAAAGTGTTTCTTTTTCTATATTAGGCAACACATAAGATAAAAGCTCCTTAAGAGGAGTGACAACATACATATCTTTGGCATCATGCTATGCATTTGTAACTATATTATAACTCAAGAAATATCTGATAAAGGACCAAACTGAATGGCACAGTCGGCAGGTGCATTAAGCCTGGAGAGGACTGAGAGATCACTAAGAAATCAGCTCCTTTCGGTTTGACCATTCTAAGAGGCATCCACTTCTCAAAAATTCCTCTTGATCAAACGGGCTGTTTGATAGGGAGGAGAGATGATTGTGGGAAGAAGTTTTCTGAACCTCCGAGTCCAACAATGTATGAAGCCCACTTTAAGTTTATGAAGGAATGGCAAGTAAATGTAGTTTAAGAAAACTCTTTCTCCTCTCTCTCTGTCTCTCTCTGTCTCTCTCTTTCTCTCTAATATGAATACTATTGAATATATCATGTATTATATTTCACTCATTCTTTGCACAAGGAACCTTGAGAGAAATTATTTAAAAGTTAATATCAAGAATGGTAATGTGTTACCTGAGCCTCTTGTTCATTTTCTTGTCTTTGGACACTTCTAATTGTATATATGAGCTACTAGAAAATTTTGAGTCAAATTTGTGGTCCATATGGAACGGTGGATAGAACTTGTTGGTATATAATAGGTTTTATCCCTGGCTCCATTTTACTTTCAGTTCTCTCTTTTTTCTTTTTCACAGTTTCTTAATTTATGCAATTTATCAGTGTAAATATTAAAGGGTGGCTTAGTGTGTCTTATGTCTCATATTAAGCCAACTTCAACCCTTTTTACTTGGAAAAAACATTGATGTACATATTCATAATGTGTATACATTCACACTTTTATATACTTTATGCATTAATAATTGTAGATGAAAACAAGAGAGATTAGGGAAGAATTGTCTCTTGCAATTTTCATTCCCAAATAGAATTTTGAAAACAGGTCCAGCAATCAATTATCCAGCTTCATAAAAGCCACATTTTAAAGAAGGGAAGTTTCTGCAGAAGAACACATAAAAATCTAGGCAATCATAGTACTGGTGCAATTGGAGATCTTTGGGAGGTAAAACAAATATATCTGAGGGATGGATCACTGAAATGAACAAATCATGAATTGTAGACAATGCAATATGTAGTTTTAACTTCTAGTTTTCAAAGTGATTTCTTATCTTCATAATGCCATAAAGTCTACCTGAACTTGAAAAAAAAAACTGGTAAGAAAATAGAGTTCTGGAAGTGATCATTTTATTTACCGTTGGCAGTGGCTAATTCAGTTCAGAACCCAGGTCTCCTGATTCTTGGTCCTAAACTGCTTCCAGGAATATGCTTTGTTGGAAATGACCTCAGCACCTAAGAGCCTCGATATGCAAAAACACCAAAAACGTCACTTATTCCAATCCTCTTTGTTTATTATGAAGAACTTATACTTTGACAATAACTACAGAATTAATATTTGTTTAGGTAAAAAAGTGTAGATTCTTAAAAGCCTAGTGAAAAGAAATTGTCTCTCACCATAAAGATACAGTTCTAAGAGAGTGATTCTTTATTTTTGTAGCTCAATTTTAAATCCTGGCACAATGGCAAGGATTAATTTGTTTGGTGTTGTTTTCCCAGAAAAAGAGATTTTTAAACCTTGGATCTACTAGCAGAAATTTATCATCCCGTGCCAGTCTAGAACTCTGGCAATCATAATCTCACCCTTCTCTGAATGTGGTCGGTGGTAATAGGAGTCCTCTGAAGGATGTTGCGTCCCCCTTGGCTGGGACCATTCTCCCCTTCTCCTACCTCTGAGGAAAAGAGACTCTGAGGTTGTGTTCCATAACTTTCTGTGTTAGTTTCCTACTGATGCTGTAACAAATTACCACAAGTTTGGCAATTTTAAAGAACAGAATCTTATTCTCTCGAAGTTCTGGAAGTCTGAAGTTTGAAATCAGTACCTCTGGGTCAAAATCAAGATGTTGACAGGGCCACACTCCATGTAGAGCTCTAGTGGAGAAGCCATTCCTATTCTCCCCCAGCTTCTTGTGGCTGCTGGCATTTCTTGATTTGTGGTTTCATGCTCCACAATCCAATCTCTGCTCCCACGGTCTGTCTCCTCTTCTGTTTGTGGTCAAATCTCCCTCTGCCTCCCTGTTCTAAGGGTAATTGTGACTGCATTTTGGGCCCACCCTGATAATATCCTCATTTCTACTTTCTTAATTTAAAAACATACTCAAAGACCTTTTTCCCATATAAAATAATACTCACAGTTTCCTAGGATTAGAACCTGAATATCTTTGTGGATCATTATTCATTCTACCATATTCCCATGCACCATTCAATTTAGATAGTGTCTTTATTTTTTTTTCCTAAAACTATTTATTTTGTAGAAAATTCAACCCACATTATGAACAAAATTATCCAATGAGTAATATTTTCACTTTGCTTACAGGTCCATTTGAGGGTCATACCATCCTCATGGTCCTCAGGCACCCTAAGTTCAACTGGAAGAGAAGATACACAAATCGCCCTCTCCCAAAGGGAGGAAAAATTAGACTGAAAATTTGAAGTGATGTACATTATGTTATTATGTTAATGTGCCTAATAACTAATCCCTCAAGGCAGCTTAGAACTGATTTTCCAATTATCCAAAAGGAATGATACCCAGTTCAGCATCAACACAACCCACAATGAACAACAAATATGAATCAGTTGTGTTTATTTATTTAGAGACAGGGTCTCACTCTGTCTACAAGGCTAGAGTGCCCTGGTGTCAGCCTAGCTCACAGCAACCTCAGACTCCCGGGCTCAAGGGATCCTCCTGCCTCAGCCTCCTGAGTAGCTGGGACTAAAGGCGCACACAACCACACCTGGTTAATTTTCTCTATTTTTAATAGAGATGGGATCTCGCTCTTACTTAGGCTGGTCTCAAACTTCTGACCTGTAGTGATCCTCCCCGCTCGGCCTCCTAGAGTGCTCACATTAGAGATGTGAGCCACTCCACCTGGCTGGATTTTTCAATTATTTAGACTGGCAAATGATGGGGAAACACATGGTGATGTCTTAAGCCATTATATATGTATTAATCTTTTCACAGAAAGGACCACAGAAACCCAAAATCAATGGATGAGAAAAATTTCACCAAGGTGAAGGAGTTCATCCTTTTAGGGTTTACAGCAGACTTGGGCTTACAGCGAGTGCTCTTTTTCATCTTCCTCACCATTTATGTCATTGGTCTCTTAGGGAACATCACCCTAATTTCTCTGATCTGTGCTAATTCCCGGCTGCACATACCCATGTATTTCTTCATTGGAAATCTGTCCTTCCTGGATCTCTGGTATCCTTCCGTCTATGCCCCACAAATCTTGATGACCTGCATCTCAGATGACAAAAGCATCTCCTTTGCCGGCTGCCTGTGCCAGTTCTTCTTCTCTGCGGGGTTGGCCTGCAGTGAGTGCTACCTGCTGGCTGCCATGGCTTATGACCGCTATACAGCCATCTCCAGCCCCCTGCTTTATTCCCAGGCTATGTTCCCGAGGTTGTGTGCCAGTCTTGTTGCAGCTTCATACATTGGTGGCTTTGTAAACTCAACCATCATCACCAGTGAGACATTTACCCTTAGGTTCTGTGGCAACATCATTGATGATTTCTTCTGTGACCTGCCCCCTCTTGTAAAGCTTGCGTGTGAGGTGAAGGAGAGCTACCAGGCCGTGCAGTATTTTATACTGGCCTCTAACATCATCGCTCCCACTGTGCTTATTCTCGCCTCCTACCTCTTCATCATTGCAGCCATCTTGAAGATCCGCTCCGCCGAGGGCCGCCTCAAGGCCTTCTCCACGTGTGGATCTCACCTGACGGCTGTCACCTTGTATTATGGTACACTCCTCTTCATTTACTCCCGGCCAAGCACTAGCTATGCCCTAGAACGGGATAAAGTGGTGTCCGTGTTCTATACTGTGGTGATTCCAATGTTGAACCCTTTGATCTACAGCTTCAGAAATAAAGACGTCAAAGACGCCTTGAAGAAAATGTTAGCTAGAATTAAGTTGTCTTAAATAAAAATACTTGATAAACAAAGCTTTTTGAAAAGATTATTTCCATGTTATTGGTATCAACCTGTATTCTTAGAAATAAATAAAATAATAATAAATTTAAAAATTAATTTTATAAAGTGGGATGAACAGTCTGCATTTTTCTTAAGTTGGACTAATGTATTTGAATGTATTTTTTAAATGAATGAGGCTAGGGCATTTGGAAAAACTGCTATTCATGCTAGCTATAAAATTATTGGGACTCCGAGAAGTTTAAAAGAAAGCAGCATTTTAAAAATTTTCATTTAACATTTTGTAATTTGTTTGTATCTATAATATTTTAAACTAAATAAATGGTAATAATATAACTGGTTATGGAATTATTTGTCAGGATTTAATGGATTAAATGACCTACTTCAAATTATGTTGTTCATTGGTGAGAAAACAGGAATGTAAACCCAAAACTTATAAAAAACAAAACAAAAATAACAACGAAAAACAACAAAAACTAAAAAATTAAAGGTACTTACTTCACTTGTTAGGATAGAGAGAGAGTGAGGAAGTCATATTAAAATATCTACTAGAAAAGACCCCTAGGAAAACAATGCTTATTTTCTGGTTCTCGTTTCTTGGCTTGCTATAATACAAAGATAACAGATTTCCTTGGCAACAGATGAAGTAGGGAACAAATATCATCACTTAGAATCACTGTGTATTTTCTATAAAAGAGTAGTCTCCCTAACAATTAAAAAGGTCCTGTGGAAAGTAATTTGGAGATACCGCAAAGGACTAAAAATAGAAATACCATTTGATCCAGCAATCCCACTACTAGGCATCTACTCAAAGGAAAAAAGACATTCTATAATAAGGACATCTGCATTTGAATGTTTATAGCAGCACAATTAACAATTGCAAACATGTGGAAACAACCCAAATGCCCATCAATAAATGAGTGAATTAAAAAAATGTGGTATATGTATACTACTCAACTACAAAAAACAATGGTAATCTAGCACCTCTTATATCATCCTGAATAGAGATTGAGCCCATCCTTCGAAGTGAGGTATCACAAGGATGGAAAAACATGCACCACATGTACTCACCATCAAACTGGTACTAATTGATCAACACTTAGGTGCCCAAATGGTGGTAATACTCACTGGGTGTCAGTCAGGTAGGCGGGTGGGGAGTAGAGCAGGTGGGGTGAATAAACCCACAGCTAATGCAAATGGGGAGCACCGTATGCGGGAAGAACATGCTTGTGGCTCTGGCTTGAACAAGGCAATTGCATTTTATGTAACCAATATATTTGTATGTCCATAATATCCTCGATTAAAAATAATAATAATAAATAAATAAATTAGACACTGAAAAAAAAAGGAAATGCTTCACTTGATCTGGCAGATATTTTAGGATATCAGAGGCTCCATTCTGCAATGATTATTTGTATGGTCAGTCAAACCATAAGACCAAATTACTGTTGATTGATGTTGGTTGAAATTGTAGAGTAAATTTATTAAATCTCCTCAGTTAACATATTATTATATGATATGCCTGGGTTGCTAGCTATAAGGGACTGGGCAACAGTCTCTAAGATACAGTAATTTTCCTCAAAGAGTTTACAAGATAAAAAATAAGATTTATTTGGGAGAACAATATGTGCAACATTTATGAATGAAAAATATCCCTAATATACAAAGAATTGCTACACATTAAATATGAAAAATGAGCAGAATGAAAGGCAATTCTTAAAAGCAGATATGCAAATAAACAATGAAGAGACTTAATTTCACCAGCAGACAGAGAAATGCAAAACAAAACAGCGAGATATCATTTTTTACTTTAATCCTAACCCTGATCCTGAACCTTTGTGTTGATAAATATTAAAAAGATTGATAATATCCGGTATTGTCAAGAGTGTGGGGAAACAGGCATTTAAATTTATTAATGGTGGGAGGATGACTTACTCTATGACTTTTCGTTTTGGGAAAGTAAACTGGAGGTATCTTTAATAATTATGTTTTGCAAAATTACCTTTAACTCTGCGGTTCTAGTCTCGGAATCTCCAAAGAAATAAAAGTACAGGTATAAAAAGACATAGATACATTTATTTAGCTTAATATTGATTATCACGTTGTAGTGAGTAGCAGCATGCCAAATGCCTGTCAATGGAGAAATGACCACAGGCATGCATCAGAGATATTGTAGCTTTAGTTCCAGATGACCATAATCAAATGAATATTTCAATAAAAAAATAAAGGACAAAACTATAACACCTGTATTAGATGGACAGAGAAGAATATATAGATAGCAAAGCACATATAAGTAGATAGAGCCAGAGAGAGATAGATTTTAAAAAAAATTTACATCCAAGGGAAGAATCAGAGTGAAAATATCTATTAGGTAAAGCAGGGATGGATAACAATTAAGGCTTAATAAATGTTTGGACTTCTTTTTTTCAGTTTTATGTATGAATTAATCAAAAATTATATAATATTTCATTGTGATACATCATATTTCCTAATTGTAGTAGTCTTATATGTAAAACTAGAGATGTTCCAATATAAAAAGGTCTTAATGTTGGTAAGTGAGTATATTAGTTTACAAGTGTTGCTGTAACAAAATAGCACAGTCTGGGTGGCTTAAAAAGCAGAAATTTATTATTTCAACAGTTCTGGTGGCTAAAAGTCCAAGTTCAAAGTGCTGGCAGAGTTGGGTTCTTCTGAGGTCTCTCTCCTTGGCTGAAGGGGCCACCTCTTGCTGTGTTCTCATATAGTTTTTTTCTCTGGGCATTCGCATCCCTGGTGTCTCTTTGTATGTTCAAATTTCCTTTTTATAAAGACACCAGTGATTGGACTGGTGCCCACCCTAACTGCTGCATTTTAACTTAATCACATCTTTCAAAGCCTCATCTCCAAATACAGTCAGACTTTGAGGTACTGGAACACAATTCAGACCAAAACAACGGGGATGGATAGTAATTCCCCAGTGGAGGGGACAAGGAAGGGTAGCCTGGACAGAGAGAGGAACACATGCCACAGAAAAAAATATGACCACATGATACACTCTTAAAAAGTCGAATTAGTACAATTTAGAGAAATTCAATTATAAGACACAGTCGATGATTGTTTTGTGACTTAGATCCATTAAGAAGGTCAACTTTAATGAAACACCATTGATTTCATCATATCCTCATTAATTTATCATCCCCCAATCCCAAGTGAACTCTAATCTTGTCTCTGTAGATTGAGGTTCTTATTTCTGGGCTGCTGTGTGGGGAGGTGTCTCAAGGGGAAATTGAGGAAATACATATATTGGGACCCAGGAAGGCATATCAAATACCAGAGGAGAGGGAAAAGGGTGTCACTTTCAAGAAGTGACCTCCCCAACTAGGGGTAAGCTCCTGGGATCAGGGTCAGCTAAGCAGTTTGGCTTCTCTGTGACCTCAGCTGCAATTAGAAGGGGAATACAGAGTCTGATCTGGTTCTCGAACACGCACACAGGCACACACTCACAGACGCTCCCTACTAAATCAGTTTCCATTCAGTGATACATATTGTTCTCGTCTGGAATTTGACCTTGAGTCTGATATTTATGCTGGACCATTGTATATTCACTTACATAGTAAAAAATTCAAGAGGGCAAAGAAGTCTGATCTGCTTTTTTTTCTCCAATGGTTGTGCCAATCCAGAAATTGTATGTGATATTTTCACTTCTTGGTACTCATTTTCAAGTGCGAGAGAGACACATTTCTTCCACAGAATTTTTCTTGCCCCAGTGAAGGGAGCAGTGAACAGGGCTGCTACAGGGAAAGATGCATCATGACAGGTCACTCTGTATGAAATTCTTTAGCATGATTGGCTCTGACATTTTCTGTGCCTTTTATTAATAGTTCACATTCACCTACACTTGCCAATTTATTTCAAACTCAGTGGATTTGTGGTCTTAGAGGTGAGTCATTTTTATTTACTCTTGCTTTTTATTGTGATACAGTACCCTGTGTTGGGAAACCCCACTTGAGGATAGATTTTGTTTTGAATATTTTGAGCTAAGTTCTTAGCTTAGCTAAGACAGTACTTTAGGAAAACCAGCTTCTAGATATAAAGCAGTTAACCAATTATTCATTTTACAATTATTTATTAAGTGCCAAATAGTTACTAGGAACTGTTCTTTGTGCTGGGATATAGCAGTGAACAAAACAGAAATATTTTTCCCTGCAGATGTTGCATTCTGGTGAAGAGAACTAGGCAATCAGTTTAATAAACAGGAGTGTCCAACAACACACATGGGACATCATAGCACAGTATCTGAGCAGAGTTACAAGGAGGAGAATTATTGGTAGGAAAAGGGCATGGAATTTAAAAAAAGAGTGAATTGTATGGATTTTAGTTGGGAAATGACATTTGAAAGGGACGTGAGACATTTGAAAGGGGTGAGTCATGCCAATATCTGGAGAATAGAGTTTCAGGTAAAGAGAACAGTCAAGAGTTTTTGATGCTGGGGCAAGGACGGCCCATTTGAGGAAGGGTGGGAAAGTCAGCAAGGCTGGGGCAGAGTGAAGGAGGTGGCAAACGTGGTGAGTGTTAGGAAATAAGGTCCGTTACGTAAGGGAAGGACACACTATGGGTGACCTCTAGGCCATTGTGACTTTTACTTGGAATAAATTGGGAGCCTTCCCAGGGTTTTAAACATAGGAACAACATTGCTTTATTGTTTGTTTATTTATTTATTTGTTTAACGGCCCATACTGGTTGCTGTATTGAGAGTATACTGTAAGGGACCGGGGTGTAGTCGAGTTACAAGGCTATTGCAATATTCTTGGCAAAGATGATAGTGATTTGAACCAGGATGGTAGCAGCAGAGGTGGTGAGAAGTGATCAGATTCAGGATAAGTGTTGAAGGAAGCAACATCGTTATTTCATGAAAGATTGAAAAGCAGATGTGAGAGAAAGAAAGTAGGTGGATTCCAAATTTTTGACTTAGAAACTGGAAGAGTGGAATTTTGTTAACTAATATAAGAAATGAACAGATCAATTTCTGGAAAAGAAGATTTGGAATTAGGCTTTAAACATGCTACTTTTGGTATACGTATTTCTCAGCTTTTAATGTAGAATGTTAGCACTAAACAGAAACTTAGGCATCTTCTAATGGTAGAAGGTTTTTTTTTGTTGTTGTTTTTTGTGTTTTGTTTGTTTGTACCTGATAATTATAACCAGGAAATTCATGGATAGGTTTCTGAGGGTTTTTGAACACTCTAAAATTTTTTGTGTTAATTCATATGCAAATATAAATATTTGGGGAGAATTATCATTGCTTTTATTATGTTCTCAAGAGAGGTTCATGATTGTAAAAATTTAAGAGGCATTAATTATTTTCAGATAAAGAAATTAAGAAATATAATGGTTGAAGAATGTGCACAAACTCACAGGATTGTGTTTCTAGGGAAACAGAAGTGAGAATATAAATCTTGAGATGAAACGAAGAATGCAGTTGTCTTCAGTATATTTCATCTCTCACTTCAACTAAGATAGTGATAATATCCCATATTTCCAAAGATACATGTGTATATAAGGATTGTTAATCTGTCCTGCCACATTGTGTTGAAACAGGTGAGATTATCTATTGTCTCATGATAGTTTCTGTAAGAGATGTTAAAAAATTGAAATCATAGAAAGTTGGTTCTAGGGTAACGGAAGTTGGTTCTAGGGTAACGATCAAGCAAGTTTTTCCTATGAGTGAATTGTGTTCCAGAGAGGGGAGATCACTCTCCTAATTCATACAGGTGATTAGTGTCAGGGATGTGTACCAGTTACAGGACTCCTTAATCCCAGGTCAATTAACTTTATATGTTTAAGACTTTAACTCCCTTATCTAATTACATGGGAATAGTTAACAAAAATATTGAACTCCAGGCTTTTAGCAAGATTCTATATGATACCACCACTCTGGCTTAAATTGCTTATTTGTGGAAATTTGGCCATATTTACTTTTTTAACAGGCTCAGAATTTATAAATAATTCAAGTATTTTTCCTCTCAGAATAAAGACAGGTACCTTTTCATAGGTATATTTTCTGTCCAAACAGTGGGTTGTGTACTTTACCTAAATAACAATAATATTTCAAAATCTTTGAAGACATACAGATTTGGGTGTTAAGATACTTTTCCAAGATCATGGATCTACCAAGAGAAGGAGTCAGGTTTTGGGCTCAGGTGCCATTCCGGTTGTGCAATTTCACCTATGCCAGGCCTGTCTGCTCTCCGCCGGGCTTGCTCTCAGCTGTGGTTAGTTCCTAGCTTCATTGTGCGCTGAATCACACAGAATGGCCCCACTCATGTGTCTGGGGGCCAGAGTGTGGTCAGCTGGGATGACAGGAAGAGCTAAGTCAGATGTCTTATTATCCAGGAAATAAAGCCAGGCTTATTTATTTGGTGGCGGCAGGATTCCAAAAATAGGGAGAGAAGCATGAAAATCCTCTTGAAACACAAGCTTGAAATCCGCATGGGGCTGCCTGTGCTGCCACCTGCTGGCCGGAGCAAACCACCAAGACCTCCAAGTCTCAAGGGGTGGACAAAATAGAATTGACTCTTGAAATCAATAAAGAATTGTGGCCATTATTATTATTATTATTTTTTGCACAACTATTTTCTTTGTGGTTTAGTTTTGTTTCCCTCTTTCTATTTTAAACATACAAGCTTTGAGTACAGACACATAATGTGATGGATTTGTGATAAAATTATAATGCACACGGAAGTCAGAATGATAACTACAACCTTGACTGTAATAATGGAGCATTCTTAAGCTTTTGTCAAATTTATTTATCTGTACTTTCCAAGACTTTATAGTTTCTTGAGTAAAAATAGTGATAGGAAACCTTGTTAACAACCCACTTTTTTAAAATTTCAAAATATTAAAGGGGAACAAATGTTTTTGTTACATGGGTATCTTTCATAATGTTTACGTCGGGGCTTTTGGTGTGCTCATCACCAGAATGGTGTTCACTGTACCTAATAGGTAATTTTTTATTCCTCACTCCACCACCCTCCTTCCTTCTTGGTTTCCAATGTGCTTTACATCTCTTTGTGCCCATGCGTGCCCATCGTTTAGCTCCCGTTATTAGTGAGTACATGTGGCTGATTTTCCATTCCTGAGATACTTAGGATAATAGTCTCCAGTTCCATCCAATTGCTGTAAAAGACATTATTTCATTCCTTTTATGGCTGAGTAGTACTTCGTGGTATATATACGGCATATTTTTTTAAATTCAATCATGAATTAATGGAAACTTAGATTGATTCCACATCTTTGCAACTGTGAATTGTGCTGTGATAAACATTCAGGTGCAGGTGACTTTTTTACAGAATGATTTCTTTTCCTTTCGGTATATACACAGTAGTGGGATTGCTGGATTGAATGCTAAGTCTATATTTATCCCTTTGAGGAATGTCCATGATGTTTTCCATAGAAGTTGTACTATTAAACAATTTGGAGTCCCACCAACAGCATGTCATATAAATGTCCCTTTTACTTGGCATCCATGCCAACATCTATTATTTTTTTGACATTTTTTTATAATGGCCATTCTGACAGGGGTAAGGTGGTATCTCTGTGTGGTTTTTATTTGTATTTCCCTTGATTATTGATATCAAATATTTTTTCATATTTTTTTGTCATTTGTCTATCTTCTTTTGAAAAAAAATTCTATTCAGTAGTTTTTGTGTAGAATGTTTTGTATATGTCTGTTAAGTCCATTTACTCTAGAATCCAGTTTAAATCCAGTATTTATTTATTGATTTTCTGCTTTGATGATCTGTCCAGTTCTGTCAGTCGAGTTTTGAAGTCCTCAACAATTATTATGTTACTGTTTATTTCTTTGTTTAGGTCTAGAAGAATTTGTTTTGTGAATCTAGGAGCTCCTATGTTATATGCATGTATATTAATATTTAGGATTGCTATGTCTTCTTGTTAAATTTCTCCCTTTGCCATTATATAATGACCATCTTTATCGTTTTTTTTTTACCATTGTTGATTTAAAGTCTATTTTATCTGATATGAAAATGGCTATACGTGCTTGCTTTTGGTTTTTCATTTGCGTGGATTATTTTTTTCCACCCCTTTACCTTGAGCTTGTGCGAGTCCTTGTGAGTTAGATGGGTTTCTTGGAGGTGACATATACTTGGCTTACATTTTTCATCCATTCAGTCAGTCTGTGTCTTTTGATTCAGACATTTAGACCATTCACATTCAGAGTTAGTATTGATATGTGGGGTACTGTTCTGTTTATCATGCTGGATGATAACTTGTTTTGTTTTTCCTCTTCTGCTATTATTTTATAAGAGTATTGAGCTTTAGCTTCCAGGCTTTGGTTAGTATCTATTGTGCTGTTCCACGTAGAGTGCACTTTTGAGCACTTTGTGTAGCACACTTTTGAGCATTTCATGTAGTACAGGTCTGGAAAAATATTTCTTCATCATTTATGAAACTTAGTTGTGCAGGATACAAAATTCTTGGTTGGCTGTTGTTCTATTTAAGAAGAACAACTTAGGCCCCTAAAAATAGGGCCCCAATCCCTTTAGCTTGTAAGGTCTGAGCTTAAAATTTTTGCTGTTAGCCTGATGGGTTTTCCTTTGTAGGTTAGTTGTTGCTTTTGTCTTGTAGATTGGAGAATTTTCTCCTTCATTTTGACTTTGTCCAGTTTGATGACTATGTGTCTTGGAGAGGTCCTATTTGCTATGAATCTTCCAGGTATTCAATGACCATCTCATATCTGGATGTCTGAATCTTTGGTGATACCAGGGATGCTTTCCTCAATAATTCCCTGAGACAGGTTTTCCATACTTTTTGCCTTTTTTTCTTCTACTTCAGGGATACCTATAATTCATATATTGGCTCACTTTACATAGTCCCATATTCATCTGAGTGATTGCTCATTCTTCTTTATTCTTTTTTATGTATCTTTAGCTGACTGGATTAGTTTGAGGGCCTTGTCTTCAAGCTCTGAGATTCTTTCTTCTCCATGGTCTAGCCTGTTGTTGAAGTTTTCTGGTGTATTTTGAATTTCTCTGGATGAGTCTCATTTTTTTAAGTTATATATATTTTTTCTTATGTTAGCTATATCTTTAGAGATTTTTTTTCATTTTTTAATTCATGTCCTGAAATTTTTTTGGCTTCTTTGTCTTGGTTTTTAACTTTATCTTATCTTATTTGCTATCCATATTCTGAATTCCATCTTTGACATTTCAGTAATTTTCTTTAGGTTGGGGTCTGTTGCTGGAGACCTATTGTGACCCTTTGGGAGTGTTGAAATAGCTTGTTTTTTTCATGTTGCTAGTATTATTATTCTGGTTCCTTCTCATCTGAAACCTTTTCTCTCAGCTCAGGACGGATAAGTTTGTGGTGCACCTGTTTTCCACTAATAACTCTCCTACTTAGTGCAAAGAAAAAGAGGTCCTTGGATGGTGCACTTGTGTTCTACTCTGGAGGATTGACCTGGCATGAGATCAGTAGAGGCACTGTGAATGTTTAGCACTCTTGCTCTCCTGAGTCACTTGTCTCACTGCTCTCCTGTGGTTGTCACTGGAGGTCCCCACATTGCAGAGTGAGTGAATGTCCCACCTAGTTCTGTCACTGGTGGTGATTGTTGGCCCAAGCTAGCTTGGGAACTGCCCTACCCATGCCAATGGGTGGTGGCAATTGATGGATGGAGCCAGCTTGAGGGTTGCCCTGACCAAATCCATGGGCAGCAGTATTTGTTGGTGGGTGTTGGCTTGAGTGCAACTCCACCCATGCCTGTGGGTAGTGGTGATTTTCAGCCTCTGTTGGCCCCTGCTGGCTTGAGAGCTGCCTGTTTGAGATCTACGGACAATGGCATTTGTGAGCTGGCAATAGCTTAAGTGCAGCCCCACCCATATTAACAGGCAGTGGTGATTGCTGGCACATGGTGGCCTGAACTTTGCCCTGCCTAAGTCCCCTGGCAGCAATGGAGGCATGTGGCTCCTGCCACAGGACTCGAGAGGGTGTCCGGGCTATCTGCCCAGGGCAGAGGCAGCATTCTGGGTCTAGGACCTTAAAATGATGCCAGCAGCAGTGGCCAGGGCTCACAAGACAATAAATCACTGCTGTGCCCTTTCTCTCGAGCAGTGCCACTGTACAGTCTCTAGACTGCTCCCTACACCAGTCCTGCATCCATCCTACAGTGGAAGATCCCTCCTGCAGCTAGGATAGCAGTCATCATGGGGTGTGTATAGAGCTCTGGCATTCTCTCCTCTGTCCCTTCACCGCATGTAGTTGTTTCCCTGAATACCTCCAAATTGCAGAGCAAGTCACCTCTTTTCCCTCTCTTTCACTTTAGGTACCTCCTGTTACCTCTCTTTTGATTTGCAATGATCGCTCTTAGATGATCAACGTGAAGGTGGATATCCACTTCAATATGGTGGATTGAAGGTGGATATGCCACCTTCAATCCTCTCCATGAGAGTGGCATACGCAGGCTGCTTCTAGCCTGCCACTCAGCGCCTTCTCACCAACCCATATATTTTTTAAAGGACCTGTGTTTAGATTTCAATAGCATTTTGAGGAGAAGACATTATGTAAATAGAAATTCTTATTTAGAGGAGCTAGTGAAATTTATGGTCTTTGAATGCTGTTTACCAGGATAACATTCCACTTTATACAATCTCTAGTAAATCTACCCAGAATTTTAATGCCCCTCTTTTCTGCCTTTATCAGAAGTTTAGTGTCAACAGGTGACAGAGGAATGAGGATTTCAGAGTTTGCGTTAAGAGTGGAAATTTCAATCCATTTTTAGACCTGCAGCCAGAGTAAACTTTAGTTTTTATTTTTTAATTAATTTATTTATTTGAGACAAAGTCTCATTCTGTTTCTTCACTAGAGCACAGTGGTGTCATTGTAGCTCACTGTAACCTACAACTCCTGGGTTCAAATAATTCTCTTGACACAGCCTCTTGAGTAGTTGGAATTACAGGTGCATGCCACCATGCCTGGCTAATTTTCCTTTTTTTTTATTTTTGTAGGGATGGAGTCTCACTATGTTGCTCAGGCTGGTCTTAAACTCCTGAGCTCAAGTCATCCTATCATCTTGGCCTCCCACAGTGCTGGAATTACAGGAGTGAGCCACCATGCCTCTGCCTCGCCCCAGAGTAAACTTTAACTAAGTATATCTGATCATGTTACTTCCTTGTAATGGCAATGGCTTCAATTTTTTTGACTTAAAGAATAAAATCCTTGGCATGGCTTCCGAAAATTATTGTTATCTGGTGACTCTTTTGTCTAATCTGAGGCACCGCTCCTCACTCATGCTTAACCTCTGTTTCTTTAGCTTCCCAGGCTCTCTCCCACATCAAAGCTCTATTACATACTTTTCTTATGATGGGATTGCTCTCTCCTCTCCTTGCCCCATAGTGGGAAGTTATCTGGCTCAATTCTTCTCATTTTTCAAATGTCTTTTAAATAGTTCATCTTCTGGGAAGATTTCGAGCAACAGATTAGAAAATTTGTTCTATCAGTTATTTGACTTTTAGAATCAGAACAATAATTATAGTAAATCCATTTCTCCTCAAATGATATTATATTAAAATGATCTTTCCCAGCTATGTTTCCTTGTATAGATAGGTGATAAAATAGCAGACAGTGATCATAGTAATAAGGGAGTTGGGGACTATAACCCAACATTTTATTCATTATAGATATAACTGTCATAAATTTCTACCAAGACATTTCTACTGAAGCTTGTGCATATTCTAAACAAGAATTATAGTTTATGACAGCATGGCACGATATATCTCACTGTGAAGTTTCTAGGATGTGTGACATTATTTTGGGGAAATTTATCATGTGAGTAATCTAATTTGATTGAAGTTCCAAAAGATGAGTAAATGTGATGAGAGAGACACACAGAGAGTTAAAAAGACAAGGCAAAGCTAGTTTATGGAACTTTGGGTGTGGAACTAAAGCATTTGTAGCCTATGTGCTAATGAAAGAGTAGCATAATATACTAATAGAGAAATGAAATTGTCTATAAGTCTTCAAGCTGCTTTTACTGCAATATCATCGATCAAATCACATGCTCACTGAACATTATCATCTACATTTGAAACATTAGTACATCCACACCTTGCTTCCCAAAAAGGAGGAATCAACAGGTAGAGGTCTTTAGTTTGCATTCTAGTTACAACCTGGACTTCAGCTTTGCCTGAAGGTAAATTAAAAAAAAATATTGCTATATAATAATTATACTTATTTATGGATTGCTTATGATATTTTCATAGCATGAATATAATTTGTAATGATCAAATAATGGTATTTAGGATATACATTCCCTTGAACATTTATCCTTTCTTTGTTTTGGGATCATTTTGAATCTTTTCCTCTAGCTACTTTGAAATACACAACGTATTGTTGTTAACTATAGCCACTCTACCACTGTAAGTAAATGTTTTAAACACTGAAATAGATCAATATCCTCTCTTAGTTTCAGCTTTCTCTTTCTGTCTTAATAGCTGTATCTAAAGTCACGTGACTACTGGGACATTGGCCCTAATTTGGAAAGTTTTTAATTAGATATGTCTTCTTAGCTTCTCTCTGAGAGTTCTGGAGCTTCAAGATATGAAATTTAAAGAATTCATGGTTTCCAAATGCCTTGCCACCAAAAATCGGGTTCTTCCTAATATTTGGCATCCACTCTGTCAAAAAAAATGCATGAATTATGCATATAAATCTCAAGTTAAGTAGAAAAAGTGGAAAATGAAAGATTCTTGAAAGAAATTTTAGCTCTTTTTAGGAGTTGTAAGAGGTTTTCAGGTCATAAGAGGGCTACAGCATTGCCTTAAGTAGGAGAACATGAAGAAAAACAACTATTCACCTATAAGAAAGGTAAATGGGTTAACCATTGAATGCACATACTCTTAGCTAAGAAAATTCTTCGTTCAAATACCAACTCTGTGATCTTGGGCATGTTACTTAACCTCCCTGTGCTTCGGTTTCGTCAACTATAACACATGCTTCATAAGATCACCTAACTTAAGCAGCTGTGGTGAGAGTTAAATAGATTAAGTATAGAACTTAGAATAGTAACTGGCGTATGGCTGGTAATGTATAACTGTTTTTTTGTTTGTACTAATAGCAGCAGGAGTAGTACAGTATATTGGTATTCATACACCTACCAACACAATGCCTAACACATGGGAGTTCTCAATAACTTATGGAAGGATACTGAAATTTTTTGAGCACCCACTATGTACCAAACACTGGGCTGGGTTCTTTTCATGTATATTATATTTATTCAATCAGACAATTGGTCAGGAGGTGATTAGTCATTTCCGTGAGCTTCATTTCTCTTACCCGTTTTATGAAAATAAGAGACTTGCTCTGCGTCGGACAGTTAATAAGTGAAATCCCCAATTTGCAAATCACGTCTGACTCTAATTCCAGTTGTCTTTCCAAGTCACAGACTGAAGTTCTATAATTCTGGATGGTAAGGAATAAAACTCCACAAGCTTCTTAGTAATTGTTGATTTAATTGATAACCTTGTTAACTTATTTCGTTAGAAAAATCACTGAGTGATGTTTTCCCCTTATCATGGTAACCAGGCTTTCATCTGTGCGGACATGGAAGTGGGAAATCGCACCATCCTGACTGAATTCATCTTGGTGGGCTTCTCAGCAGACCCCCGGTGGCAGCTGATTTTATTTGGAATATTTCTGACAGTCTATTTGGTAACTTTGTCAGGGAACATGACCCTGGTTATCTTAATCCGGATTGATTCCCACTTGCATACACCTATGTATTTTTTCATTGGCAATCTGTCATTTTTAGATTTCTGGTATACTTCTGTGTATACCCCCAAAATCCTGGCCAATTGTGTGTCAGAAGATAAGCGCATTTCCTTGGCTGGCTGTGGGGCTCAGCTTTTCTTTTCCTGTGTTGTTGCCTACACTGAGTGCTACCTCCTGGCAGCCATGGCTTATGACCGGCACGTGGCAATTTGTAGCCCATTGCTTTATGCAGGTACCATGTCCACTTTTCTCTGTGCTGGGCTTGTTGCTGGCTCTTACATAGGGGGATTTATCAATGCCATAGCCCACACTGCCAACACATTCCGCCTGCGCTTCTGTGGTAAAAATATCATTGACCACTTTTTCTGTGATGCGCCACCACTGGTAAAAATGTCCTGTACAGACACCAAGGTCTATGAAAAAGTGCTCCTGTGTATGGTAGGCTTCACAGTCCTCTCCAGTATCCTTGCCATCATGATCTCCTATTTCAACATCCTCCTGGCTATCCTGAGGATCCGCTCAGCATCAGGAAGGCACAAGGCTTTCTCCACCTGTGCTTCCCACCTCATCTCGGTCATGCTCTTTTACGGATCCTTGCTCTTTATGTATTCAAGGCCTAGTTCCACCTATTCCCTAGAGAAAGATAAAGTGGCTGCCTTGTTCTACACTGTGGTCAACCCACTGCTCAACCCTCTCATCTATAGCCTGAGAAACAAAGATGTCAAAGAGGCCTTCAGGAAAGCAACGCAGATCGTACATCCACAAACATGAAGGATATTTTCATTGCTGAATGCTGTTATTGCATTTTCCAAATAATTGGCTTGTAGATGTGTTTGTATGCATTTCTGTATTTCAATTCAGTTATATTTAAAACAATGAAATACTGTGCAAACGACTCTATTGTCATTACATTGTTGTATTGCAAACTATTTGAAATCCATAGCATTGGGTTATCTAACCCTCTGCAAGATGGTATCTTGCCTCTTTGCAGTAGTAGATTTTTCATAAAATTCATTCTGTTGGTTGTCTTTGAGGGCTTTTGTGGAAAAAAAAGAAATTACATGGTTTCATAGATATTGCTTGACTTTCAAGTGTAGTAAGCAATCTTTATGGTATAAGGAGAAGATTTGAAATTGTGAAATTCCTGGAAATTTGGTCAAGATTTTACAAATTTTTTTAGGAAAACATTTCCTTTATATTTCTTCATAAAGCTCTAATAGAATATTTAGAAAATATCTTTTTAAATTTTGCACCTTCTGCAACAATATAATATGAGGCAAAGTGTTTAAGAGTTGTTTAGATTACAAAACAAAGAACAAAACTGTTTCTAAATTCACGAAGAAATATGTGTCTTTAGAATTGCACATCTCCATAAAAGTATGTTCTCTTTTACACAGAATGAGCACTCTATAGTACCATCTCTCAGGTTATACAGCAGTGTACCCCACCCCCCAAACTAGGGAAAAATAACATCAAACAAAATGAAATAAATTAATGACCATACCCCTATATGGAGGGTCCCGTATTTCCCTTGGGTTTTTTCTTGGTCTTGACTGAAAAACTCAGACTGCTTTGACAGGCCTAGGACCCAGCCAGCTGTGTGTTTTCCTTGCAATTTTGAACCCAGCCTGGGCCTCAAATATTCCCAGGCACTGACAAACTTGTTTATTTTGACATCTGAAACTCTGAATAATCAAACATGTTGCTAAACAAGTAGAAACTAGCCCTGGCTATGAGCCCAGTTCCTGAAACCCTCATGTAAATGCTGTAACTCAACCTCCTCATGGTGCATATACCTAGGTAGAACATTTCTTGTCTTTCTGTCCTCTGCAAGGACAGGTTGCAGCCCCCTCTGTATGGAAGTTCCTCTAAATAAATGCTTTGCGCTGATTACCCTGGCACTTAGTGCTTCTTTCTTAGAATCCCAACAGGCCCCAATATCAGGATGGGTTGAGGAAGTCCCTTATGAGAATTCCCCTGCTGCTGCCCTGGGGGAGACTCCAGCCACAGGTTCAGACAGATGGAACAACATTCTAAACCCAATGCTTGTAGTTTTACACCAGACTATTTTAATTATGAAAACAACTTACAGCTCAATATTCAGTACATGGTAGGTATAGTTGATATTTTATTTAACCGCCTTTAAAGACTGCAAGTTAAGGATTATTAATTACATTTTACAAATTAGGAGTTTGCAGCTCTGAGGTTAGAATTTTTCTACTGAAAGATTATAGCAATTGCTAGAATGAGAATATTTACAAAATTCATTAAAGTTAAAAAAATTAGGACATAGTTGTAGCCACTTCCTTTGTATTATCTCTGACATTTCTCATCTTTTCTTTCACCTGCATTTATTTTCCAACATATCACTGTTCTCTCTCTCTTTTTGTCAAAATAATCTTAACATTTCTTATTCTTGTTCCACCAAGGAAGCTCTATGAGTACTTGACCAGAAGAATTTAGAGTGTGTTCCCCAAATGTCAATGATTCATATTATGTTTTCTTCACATCCCCATAATTCATTACACACAGAAAAATAATTGAGTCAATATAGGGGAGAGAACACAGTAAAACTGAATCCAGAAGTATTACTTATTCTTTTATTTTGCATCTGAGACACTTATTTTTAAAAACTCTATTAATATTGAACTAAACGTATAATTCTATAGATTACAATCTGATCACAAAAACAAAACAAAAAACCTAATATGAAAATAAAATATTCTTTTTGAATTTTGTTCAATAGGAAAAAAGCACTTTTTTAAAAAATATCCAGTTCCCCAACTTTTCCGTGAAGCAGTTTGCTATCGCTTAGCACAAATTTGAGAAATTTGTCAATTTAGACTTCAGACTGTGCCAGCATGAAGAGTTCTTTTCAGAGCTACTTTCACATCTTTATTCCTCAGACTGTAGATCACGGGGTTCAGCATGGGGAACAGCACAGTGTAAAACGTGGAAACCATTTTGTCCCTCTCAAGCGAATAGCTAGAACTTGGGCAAGAGTAGATGTAGAGAATGGAGCCATAGTATAAGGTAACAGAGATCAGGTGGGAGGAGCACGTGGAGAAGGCCTTGAGACGGCCCTGGTTGGAGTGGATCTTCAAGACTGCTGCGATGATGAAGACGTAGGAGGCGAGGATGAGCGAGGCGGGGGAGATGACGTTGGAGGCCAGGAGGAAATACAGCACAGCCTGGTAGCTCTCTTCCACATCACATGCCAACTTCACCAGGGGTGGGACATCACAGAAAAAGTCATCGATGACATTGTCACCACAAAAATCCAACGTGAATGTGTTGCTGGTTAATATTATTGCGTTGACAAAGCCCCCGGTATAGGAATATATAACGAAACAGATGCACAGTCTCCTTGGCATGGCCTGAGCATAGAGCAGGGGGTTGGAGATGGCCACATAGCGGTCATAAGCCATGGCAGCCAGCAGGTAGCACTCGCTATAGGCCAGCCCCGCAGAGAAGAAGAACTGGCACAGGCAGCCAGCAAAGGAGATGTTTTTGTCTTCGGAGATGCAGGTCACTAGGACCTTTGGAGTGTAGACAGAGGAATACCAGAGATCCAGAAAAGACAGATTTCCAATGAAAAAATACATGGGTGTGTGGAGATGGGAGTCATTAAAGATCAGCACTATGAGGGTGCTATTTCCAACCAGGGTCAGAGAGTACACCCCGAGGAACACCACGAACAGGACGAGCTGCATCACTGGATCTGTCGTGAAGCCCAGCAGGAGGAACTCAGTCACTGTGT
>CAUYSK010033881.1:0-12716 GCA_963575035.1 Avahi laniger | reverse complement strand
GGTTGTATCCTTGTTCAATTTGAAAGGGAGAGGGGGATGCATTCCTTTTGTAAGGTGGGAAGGTGGTGATTATGAAAGGTGATCAATTTTAAAGGGTACTTATGGAGTTCGGCAATCTGGAAATGTACGCCCTAAAACTCTCCATGCCTCTGGAACTCTCCATGCCTCAGGTGCCCGGGGTGTCCTGGGTTCCATGCCAAAGACACCACTCAATCTGCCTCTCTGGAGTGCCAGTGTTCTGGGCTGCGGCTGCCTCAGTTGGCTTTTCTGTATTCACTCAAGAGGCATCTTTGTCTCCAGGACTTGCACCCCATGACCATGGGCTTGACTCAATCAATTGAAACAGGACTTTGTGAATCTATTCCCTTTCCTGTTTGTTTCACAAAATGAGATTCCCTGAAAGCTAAACCTCATGGCTTTTGTCAGTAAACCATAAATGTTTGTTTCTTTCTTGGATCATCTTTGATGATCAGTTTGGATTTCAGCAGCAGGGCAATCTCAATAGTTCAAGCCAGTTTCTTATTTACCAATGACACTCAGCATCCAAGTGCATTCACCAGTTCTGGCCTTGGGAGGATCTAGAGGTGGTGACCCCTACCTCTCAGCCCCAGATTATTCCTAAAATCTCTCACCTGCCTCCAGTGTTTGCAGAGGGGGCTGCGGGGAATCCAGGCATGCCTCCCACCTCTGCTTTCCAGCCCCGCATTCCCTCATTACTGCACACCCCCACTGCCACTGCTCGGAGGCTGAGATGTGAGTTGGGCATGGATGGGGTCATCTCCCAGCCTCTTCTCTCATCCTAAGCTTAGGGTTAGGGAGGGGAGCAGCTGCCAGGGCTCAGGAAGCTCTTTCCATTCCTGCCAAGGGCAAGCCTGTGCCTTCTCAAGTAGGTGCTGTCCCTGCTGGGGGTGTGGGGGGGGGCAGGGAGGTGCAATGGCTGCCCCCTCCAGTCCAGATTTCAGGGATCAGGAGTTTTCCTGCAGCTTTCCAGACCCAGCCTACTGCAGTGTTGGCCAGAGAATTCCTGCAGTGGGGTGGGGACGGCATCGAGGGTTGTCCAGGGGGGTTCTGTCCTTGTAGGGAAGATTCCTCTGCTGAGACTCCACAGAAGAGAGGAGATGGGAGGTAGGATTCAGCCCCCTTCCAGCCCCAGAGCCCCTAATAAGGACCACCTACCAGGCATGTCCTAGAAAACACCTAAGATGCAAGAGTCTGCAACTTTCCCATCACAATTCAGTCCAGCTTTGAAAATAACTCTTGCAGGACTTAACATTCACTTTTTCTTCTCAAAGTGTTTTTCCCTCCGAAGCCTGCTGGCACTTACATTTTTTTTGTGAATAAAAAGGGGAACAGCTTGCATTTTAGACCAAATGCACTACTACCTACCAAACCAAGCAGAGCTGGGCCTCCGGAGGTGGCAGCAGAGGGCGAGGAAGGGAACAACGGGAGGCGGGAGGCTTGTGCACCCCCACGGCTACACGGTCCAAAGCTGAAAGATGACACCGTTAGACATTTTAGGAGCCCTCTGGGACTGACATCTGGGGGTGAGCATCTTTTGACCCTGCTTCCGATAAAAATCTTCATTTAAAATTGGACCAAGGAATTCCAACCATTCCACATTCACGGCTTAGCGGTCACCCCCTGGGGGGCGTGCGGGGGCAGGTTTGCGCAGCGCAGGTTCCGTCGCCCTGGGACCGCCCTCCCCCCACCCCCTTCGCGCTGCCCACCGGACCGCGAAGTCCGGGCCCCCCCAACCCCAGGGTGACTGGCTTCCTGCTCAGGCCCAGTCTCTGTCCACCGCACCTTCTTCCCGGGACCGGGACCCCCTCACTCAGGATCGATGGCGACCCCCGGAATCTGCCCTTCCAGGCGACTGCCTGCACTTGGACTCGTGCGGTTTGCACTCCGAGGCAGAAAATTTAAATCCACTGACAGGTGGGCTCGCGGCCCCACGCAGCAGTACCTGCAACTTTCCCAGCCCTGCCTATGCGGAGTCCCTGGGAGACACCCACACGCCCCGTCCCCTCCACCTTGCCCTGCTCTAGGGAAAGCCGCCGGTCAGGGGCCTATTTTCCATGGGCCATCCACGAGCCTCGCCGCTTGTCGGTCGGAGCTAGAATGGAGCGTGGCCCGAGCTCGCCCATCGTCGTGCGTGCTGTTGTTGCTGTTATTATTGTTATTATTACTAGCGGCCGAGAACGTGTCCCTGCAGTGCCCCCGCCCGGAACGCTCGTCTCCGCCATGAATGCTGCCCTCCGTGCTCCCCTCGCCGGCCGGGGATGCGGAGCTCCGGGCGACACTCACCGGTTCCTGCGCAGCGCTGATGTGGCGCAGCAGCGCGCTCGGCCGCTTTAAGAGGCGCGGGGCCCCGCCCCCGGGCGCGGGGAAACGAAACTCCCGGGCCGCGCGGGGGAAATGAAACAGAGCCGGCTGGGGTCCGCGTGCGCAGCCCCCGCCTGCCGGGGGGCAGTCGCGAGAAATGCAGATTCTCCGGCCGACGCAGACCTGCTGAATCGGAAGCTGGGGCGGGCGGGGCCCCGCGGCCAGCGTCTGCCTTTTCCAGGATTCGGGCGCGCCAGCCTCTGCTCTTGCTCCAAGGCCTGAGTCATCCAAGCCTGGGCTGCGGCCGGTCTCCAGAGCAGATGCAGTGGCGGTTGGCGTCTTCAGTTCCCGCGATGGGCCGCTGGGATCGTCCAGCTCCAGCGGAGATGCGCAGCCACTGAGCGCTGAGGGCTGCAGCTCCCTCTCGCCGCCCCCCCCACCCGCATCCCCACCGCGTGGGCACCCGCAGCATCTTCCTGCTTTCTCATTTGCTTTGCCCACTCCAAGACCTCCCTGGAGTTTGGCTCATCTGACTTTCCCAGGATGGAATTGGGGGAGAAGGGGCTGAGGTCAAACGGACACAGGGGTGGCCTTCCCTGTGGGGACTCCCATTCACAGCTGACAGGCTGTTGTGGGGAATGGCATTTCCCTTTGGGGGCGCCTGGCACCTCACTTCCATCTTCCTCAGCACTGCTCAGAGTCCCTAAGACCCCCAAAGACTCCTGTGATTAGGAAGGGTCACCCCCAACCAGCCCCAAGGCCCAGAACCTGCCGCAGCCATAGGTCCTGGTCAGGGACAGCCTGGATGGAACCAAATTTAGCTCAGGTTAAGATGTTCTTGCCTCCCTGGTGAATGCTCTGGAGAGGGCGGTATGGCCACCTCCTTCATGGGGCTGTCATCACCGCAAGGGCAGGGCCAGGAAGTCTTACGAAGCTTGCATTTTCCCAGTGCCCATGGTCACTCAGTTACGTGTGAACTGAATTTAATTGGATTGAAGCGCCCAACGTCAACTGAAGAATGACAGGCTCATATATTTGGAAAGGAGAGCTTTATTTCTCACAAAGGGTTGCAGCCTACAGGTGGCCATTCTGACCATCTGGGAAGCAGAGCCTGGGGCAGGAGCTACTTGGAGGGAGGGGCAATGGGAACAGGAATTTATGCTGAGCGGGGTGGCTGAGTGCACGTATTTAATGAGCTATAGGAGGAGCCAGGGATATTTATGGAAGGAGAAACATGTGCAATTGAGCTCCATGCTATTTTGTGGGACCCATGCGCAGAAAGTGGGGGCATTAGCATGATCCAGGGTGGAGTTCAGCCCTCTGACATCAAGAGGTTAAGCCGAGGGCACAGAGGCCCTCTGTGCACAGCCCCCAGAGCCTGGCCAGAACCACTCGTGGTCAGCGGGCTCGGCAGCAAGGAGTGCTGGGCAGTTGTGTTGAAACTGCAGCAGAGGAGAAGCAGCTACTAGGCCGGTAGAAATCGGCAGCGGAGCAAGTCTTTCCAGAGGTCTGGTTCTGTTTAACCCGCCAAGGCAGAAAGCCTGGTGGCGGTTGGCGAGGGAGGGGGTATAACGAGGCCCATCGTGTCACGGCCCAAATTTCAGTTTTAAGATTTCTCCAAGGGATCCCCTTGGCCAAGAGGGGATCTGTTCAGTTGGTAGGGGGCTTAGGATGTTATTTTTATTTCTCACCAGCCATCTCTGTCTCTGGGGCCCCCACTATGGCACAGCCTCGGTCCTGCCCTCTTAGTGTTTTCCTCCCTCCGGTCAAATGCATCGGACCGTCAAACCTAAAGTAATCAGAGAGATCAGGATTTAGTTACAAGAGAGTTAATACAGCCTCACAGTTTCGGGATGACCACCTGGAAACACAGACGCCATCAAATGGGGTCAGAGTAGGGGTCGTTCATATAGGCGAAACAGGGAGCAGCATCCCGGCATGCTTCCTGCGAGGCTAACGGGTATGCACAGACATTTGACTGGTTAGTTACCCATTCCAAGGGGTTGCTTAACATTACACTGTAGGGAGATGACAGTCACAGGGCTCTCCACCTCAGGCATCCAAGGTCTATGTTCAAGACAGCAATGGGTGGTCTGATCAATGTATAACATCTTGTGAACTAAAATAAAATCTTAAGCCCCCCAGGTGATTAAAGGGACCTTCTCTCGGCCGAGGGGACCCCAGAAATATCCTAAAGCTGAGCTGCTGGCCAAGAGAAGGGAGGTCAGACATGCCTCCTCATACCCCCTTCCCTTCTTGGAGATGTCCTTTGCGATTCATTAACAGGCCTGAGGCCATGCAAGACAAGCTAAAACCACACCTGCAGGTCATCAGTTTACTTCACAGATCACTTGAGTCTGGGTATATGTCCAGTCTATGTCGGGTGGCTTGTCTCCGATACTCTGATACTTCCTTAACTTAAAACATTCCAAGGCTTTAGACAAAGCTTCATTTCTTTCTCCTTTTCTTTTTTTTTTTTTTTTTTTTTAGAAAGAGTATCACTCTTTTGCCCAAGCTAGAGTGCCATGGCATCAGCCTGGCTCACCGCAACCTTCAACTCCTGGGCTTGAGTGATCCTCCTGCCTCAGCTTCCCGAGCAGCTGGGATTACAGGCATACACTACTATGCCCGGCTAATTTTTTTTCTATATTTTTAGTTGTCCAGATAATTTCTTTCTATTTTTAGTAGAGACGGGGTCTCGCTCTTGCTCAGGCTGGTCTTGAACTCCTGAGCTCAAAGGATCCACCTGCCTCAGCCTCCCAGAGTGCTAGGATTACAGGCGTGAGCCACTGCACCCGGCCTAAAGCTTCATTTCTTTAACCAATTACAAATCAAAGAAACTTTAAAACCACCTATAACCTGTAATGCACTGCTTTGAAAGGTCCTGCCTTTTGGGGGCAAACCAAGGTACGTCTTCCATATGTTGATTTATGACTTTACGTGTAATCCGTCTCCCTTAAGTATATAAAATCAACTGTAACCCTACCACGGTGAGACCACTTGCTCATGGCTTCTTGGGTGTGGCTCTCTGGGCCATGGTCGCACATATTTGGCTCAGAATAAACCTCTTTAAATTACTTTACAGAGTTTGAGTTCTTTTCTACTGACAGTCTTAATACAAAAAGTCAGGCCATGCGTCACGAAGGAAAAAGAGCCACGTTGCTGAGTGAGTCTCCAGGGCCTAACCTTCCCTTGGCACAATTAATTAAGGGGTCATTAATTTTGCTTTCTTTCCTGGTGCAAAAACACAGCATCCATAGGGGAAGCATCATAGTGGCCCAACATTCCCACTGACCCTAGTCCCACTGCTGTGAGGTCATGGGTTCCCCAGGAGTCTCCAGGTCTCTCTGGACCTTGCCCAGCCCTCTCGCACCTGCACGGCCTGGCCAGGGAGAGCCGAGCTGGTGTCAATGGAAAGCCCCTGCCCGCTGTGTGGCGTGGGCTCCCCACCTCAGAGCTGTGCAGTTCCTCAAATACCTAGGAAGCTGACAGCCCTGGTCACAATCCTGCACGGTGCCCCACTGAGACACGGCGCACAATTCCAAACTGCAAAGCTGGTGTTCAGGGCTTCACTGAAATACCATCCCCACGACATGAACGTCCCCTGCTCAGGGACTCCTTTTGCGCTCTGCGCTGCACGTGGCCTTTGCACACTGCCTGCCTTTGCACACTGCCTCTGCCTGCAGGCTGAGCCCCGGCCAGCGGAGGGCACGAGGTCCGTGCTGCCTGCTGTGCACCCAGGATCCTGGCACGTGAGTGGTCAGCGCTTCCAGAGTGAACGAATGCTGGGTGGGAGGCCGGCTCTGGCCCTGCAGGCGCGTCCCGGGTGACTCTGAGCCACTCCCCCACCCCCATCGCGAATTTCCCAGCGTACTCAGGTTCGGTTTCTGTTTCATTTCTACTCCGTGGTTCCTAGAAATGAAAGTCAGGCTGCAGGACACTAGGCTCCAGATCGCAGGGGACGGGGTGGGGTGGGGCTCCTCTGAAAAGAGCGGGAGGCGACAGGAGAAGGGGGCGGTGACGGGAGAAGGGGGCGGTGTCGGGAGGAGGGGGCAGCGCCAGGGTAAATAGGGGCTGTGACGGGAGGGGGAGGAGGCGGCGCCAGGCACCCCTGGGGCGGGCGGGCTGCTTTGCTGCTTGGCCTGCACTTGGTTCCGCAGGTGCCCGCGGAGTGGGAGGTGCTGGCGGGCCTGCAGAGCAGCCCCATAACCGCCTCCCAGAGAATGAGACCCCGCCCTAGTGACCCCTGTGTTCGGCCTGGGGCCTGAGTCCAGGGACTAGTTTCGTTTTCCCGGTTTTTTGTGTCCCTTCTGTGCGAGTGACATAGACCCGTGCGTCTCAAAGGGCGGCCCCTGGACCGGCAGCATTGGCCTTACTTGGGCGCTTGTTGGAAACGCAGGACGTGGGGCCACCTGGAGACCACTGTTTCAGAACCTGCACTCTGAGGGGGTTCCCGTGGCGGGTCCTCTCTGAGCGGCCCGAGAAGGCCGCATCTGGCCTGGCTGTGGCCATCAAGGTCAGGGCCTGCGCTTAGCCTTCTCGTTGCCTGGGCCCATGGCAGAGCCCTGCCAGGAGGGGACAGATGCTGAAATCCTGCTGTGCTGGAGGGGGTCTGCGAAGCAGGGGGACCCTGACCTGGTGCACCCATGGCTAGACCCATGACACTGATGTTGACAACACTGGGGAAGGCCCCTGGACTGTCCAAACTCATTTTTCCCAGGCAGGGCCAGCTGTCCACTGGCATTCGCATAAAGAAAAGAAATATTATGTTGTGGTAAATTCTGTTATATAAGACAGGTAAACTGAGTAAAAGCGTTTCCCCTCTCTCCCTCTCCTCCCCATCATCCTGCCTCCAGGGACATTTATGGAGCACCGAGCACCAGCTAGATCCTATGCAGGGTGCTTGGGGCATACAAATAAATACCGTGGCCAAGCCACTGTCCCTAAGGAGATGGGGGGGCGGTGCGAGGGAGCCTTTGGGGAGTGTTCAGGAAAGAATTCATGGACAAGGTGAATGAATGGCCGCTTCAAAAGTTCATTTTCACTTTTCTGACACAGAGGAGAAACAGGGAAAGTATCGCACACTCACACTTTCCTTGATCCTTGTTTGCATCCCAGACGTGAGGACAGCCGAGTCCTGCAAAGCTCGGCTTTGTGCTATAGATTTCTGTACCCCACAGTGTGGGGTGCAAGCCAGGCACCCAGGACATGCTTGGGGGAGGCTCACGGCTGTGAGAGAATAGTTCTGCTAGTGGCCGCCTCTCGCTCCCAGGGCAGCCTTTCCAGAACTGTTTCAGATTGTGGCCCGCCTCCTCTGTTCTCACTCTCAAGTGCCAATGCCCTCTCATAACATAACCCAGGCAAGAAGCATTTGGGGCTGGGCCTCCGCTGTTGCTCTCCAGCCCCTCTGAGCAGGGAGGCAGATTTATGGGTGAGCGTGCTGTTTCAGACAGTCCCCTGGTAGTAAACATGGGTGAGTGTCCGTGACAGTTATCGTGGTCTACCCAGCGAGCTTCCAGAGGCGTTGTGGATTCAGGTAGCCAGGCAGCCTTCCTCCATTGTTCTTAATTTCGAAAATCAGTGCTAATGGAACCCAAGTTTCCCTTATAAAAACGTAGCTTGGGGAGTGAGATCTTGGACCTTCCCGCGCTGTCTGGCCTTCATGTGACGGAGACCCACGGGTGAGCCCAGGCGAGACCAGGAACCACCCAGCCTTCCCACGGAATCTGGAGAAAGAACGCATTGATGTTGTTTTAAGCCACTAAATTTTGGGGTGCTCATTACACAGCAATAGATAACTGAACCCCCCCAGATTCTACATGCCGGGTGGATAGGAAACAGTAAATCAGCGTCAGCTTTTCCACGACCGTTTGGGTTTCAGGCCAGACCTGCTGGCTTTCAAATTAGAAATAAACCCTTCAAACTGTTGGTCAAGTTTTGTGTTCAGAATGCATGTGCTTATTTTCTAACTGTTAGGTTCGTTCTGGGTGGGAACCCAAAAAGTGTGCATAGGATGAAATGTGGTTAATGGAAAACTTAGATAGTGATCATAAAGTCTGCGAAACAGCCGCTGCAGGAGTCTGGAGTCCGGAGGTTGTAAACCTAACTCCAACCACGGACAGTTGCAGTGATGATAACATTTCTATTCCCGCCGATAAGGACGAAGCTACCCCCCTTCCCTATCCCTGCAGGAGGAGACGGACGCAGGGGTCCCACAAATTGGTTGTTTAAAAAAAGGTATTACAGTGGCTGTTCTCGCCCAGTTACGACTCCTCCTGGAAAAACCTTCTGCAAAACCCAAGGCTTTACCCTCCCTCATGATGGATGCTCTTTTTGCCTCCACTCATCTGTACCCAGATGCTCAAAATAAATAGCATTTTGCTACACATGAGGCTTTGTATGTCTCCCTCTTGGCTCGAGACCTAACATTTACTAGATGTTATGGACTGAACTATGTCCCCTCTGCCCCCATTCATATGTTGAAGCCCTAACCTCCAATGTGACTGCATTTGCATATAGGGTCTTTAAAGTGGTCAAGGTTAAATGAGGTCATAAGGGTGGGGCCCTAATCCAAAGACTGGTGTCTTTATAAGAAGAAAAGAGAAAGGCCACGTGAAGACATGTGAGAAGGTAGCGGTTTGCAAGCCAAGGGGAGAGGCCTTAGAAGAAACCAAACCAGTAACACCTTGATCTCAGATTTCCAGCCTCAAGAAATGGGAGAAAATAAATTTCTATAGTTTAAACCACAGGCTGCAGTATTTGCTATGGCAGCTCGTGCAGACTAAGACACTGGTATTTTAGGACAGATCTGCAAGAGACTTCTTGAGAGATGCGCGAACTCTCTTCTCCAACTTCTTTTACAGCAAGTGAAGAAAAGATTTCATGTGTATCGTCCCTGTCTGTATCCCTGACCAAAGCTGAATGTTTTTGAGGCACTCTTTCCATCTCAAACTTGGGTTTAAAAACAAACAAATCATGACATTTATCCTATTGTCTTTTTATTAAGGGATCCAGGCTCATTGTTCGGAATATACAGGGAAGCATGAAGAAGAAAATAAAATTACCCACAGTTCTCCAATCTAGAGATGATCACTGGTGTAAAGCTCTATATTTTTTCAAAAAAGTTTCTCCTTATTAAATTCCTCTTCAAGACTTAATGAAGCAATGGAAGCTCATTGCCAAGCGGAAGCAACTCAAGGAGAACACAGTGTCACTCAGGCTCATTTCTGCAGGGGGCTAGGGCTGGGAATCACCATTTCCACGAGTGATGGGAAGCAGGTGGCATGACCAGATGCACCTGAAAGTGACCAGCTAAGGGACCCTGGGCGACCAGGGCCTGGACTTAAGTGATAGCCTCAGGCATCTCCATCACTCCACAGTACTCCCGTGTTCAGTGAGATATCACCTCTGAAGTGGTTACTATGTGCTAGGTGCTGTGCAAAATTCTGGAAATACAAAAGAAAGATATGATACAGACCTTCCCCCCTCTGGGGTCTCATAATCCAATAAGGGGATACAAACACAAACTAGCAAAGAATGGCAGCAGTATCTAACACTTTAACTGTATGCTATGGGGCCCAAGACCGGAAAGCCACCTCTCCATGGAGGTCAGAGAAGACCTTGGTGGAGGTGACAGCTAAGCCCAGGTGAACCTCGAATATAAGCTCTGGTGTTGAGGGTAGCACAGCAAAGATGGACATGGCCAGCAGCAGATGAGTCTGGCCCCAAAGCAGAAGCAACGTCCTCCACCACTTCCTCTTGCGATGAACGAATGCACGTAAGGAACGAATGCACCGTGGCCCTTCACAGGCAATCTTTAGTGGAGAATTTATAGAGTGCCTGCCGCGCCTGAGTGAGCCGGTAGACTCTATCCCAAAGGAGTCTTCTCTTCTTGGCAGTCTCACTCTGTTCTTGAAGAAACCAGGAATAGTGGTCTTTTTCTTGTATTATCTGCATCATGGTTTTCTGCAACCAGTCACTATTCTCTTGGAGCATGAAATACTGAATTATGAATGGGATCTGGTTTGCGAGACGTTTGCTGGTTTCCTGCAAGAAGGAATAAGAAAGGGTCACTGGAGAGGTCTCCGCCCAAGGCCTGTGCTTGCAGAGAGAAGCCTGGGGATTCTTGGATGCACACGCAGTTGCCTTGCTAAGCCCTGGCCCCGCCCCATCACACCAGTGGGATCAAACCCCATGAAGGTTCTGACCTGGCCACACCGTCTTTACTCCCAGGCATCCCCCTGGGCACTAAGAACCCCCCCATCACAGGCTAGCAAGCCCCCGACACCACCTCTGGGCATCCTAGGAGCTCCCTTCCCTCTGGAGAGATCTGCTGGCCCAGGTTTCCCCTGACTCCCTTCTGAGAGTAGATGGGGCACACTTCACATCCTTGCTCTTTCCCTGTCTTCACTGGGTGGCCAGTCTGCCTGGCAGCCGGTCCCTGCGGCTGGGCAACCCCACTCTCTGTTTAGCTTGAGAAAGGACTTCAGAAGTTGAGCTTCTTTGCAATTTAAAAGCTAGTTCCCTCTCTATGCACCCTGATACCTGCATATTAGATGGAAGGTGAGAAACCACACAGTTGATTGGGTCACAAAATCCAAGGGGAGGAAATTTCATGTGTGTGTTGACCTGGCAAGTTCGAGGTGTGCTAAGAGCTAAGTGCCTCCGACCATCTGGGAAAGCTACGTTACTGCCAGCATCGTTAGTGTTCATTGCATTTTGCTGCTTTCTGATGGTAGTGATTTTGTACTTCATGCATTGCATATAAAATATAAAGGACTTTGGGGTCTGAATTAATTTTGAATACATGCTCTGGCACATTAAAAAATTGATTTGGGGCAAATTAGTTAAAAGTGCCCTCATAAGGTTTCTGGAAAATGATAAATGAGATAATATCTGAGCAGTTTATCATAGCACAAAAGGGCTTAATGCATAGGAGTGGTCCCTCCCTTCTTCCCGCCGTGAGGGCTGTCCCAGTGAGAATATCCTGACCTCCACTCTGCTGAGGCCAGAGAGCACCGGCCCGGGACCTGAGGCTCACCAAGAAATACGCGTTCAGGTGGACACCTATTTCCGTCATGGCGGAAATAGCACACTGGCCACCTGACGCCAGAGGATTGAACTGAATATTCTGCGGCAGATTCTCCAGTGGGCGAAGAATCTCTTCTCGGACTTTCTTCAGAACCACGCTGTAAATCTGATCTTGGCAAAAAACCAGCTGCTCCATTTTGAACTGAAGCTGGATCATGTTTTCTGCCTTTTCTGCCTGCTTCATTTTTATCTCCTCAATATGGTACTGGTTAGACAAGAAAGACAAACAGGTTACTTCTTTTTCTTTTTCTTGTTGCTTAAACAATTGAGGAAGCACTGCTATGTTGACCCCAGAATTAAAAATAATCCAAGGTCAAGGCAGGCCTTGACATTTAATAGTGATTTCCAGAAGGTTCCACCTCCCTCCCGAACGTTGCCAACCTGCCTTCTCTCCTTGCTTTTCTTTCTCTCTGCCCCACTGACCCCTCCCACACCACCAGCTATTTGCTCCCTGGATCAGGTCTGGTCCACGTTTTTACAGCGGCGTCAGTCCCTGTTGTGACTCGACTCTGCTTGAATCCAAGTCCTGGAGAGGGACTCCAGTGCTGATGAACAGGGTGGGATGAGAGCTTGGTGTATTTACCGCCCAGAAACCCCAAGACTCCTGCATCACCCCTGCAGCCCAGGGTGTTCTGGGAAAGGAGGGGATGACACAGCAGAGAAGCCACTGCCAGGGACTGGACGTTTGTGTCCCCCCGAAATTCCTATGTTGACATCCTCACCCCCAAGGTGATGGTATTAGGAGGTCTGGCCTTTGGGAGGGGAGGAGGTCACAAGGGTGGAGTCTCACGAATGGGATGAGCGCCTTACGAAGGAGGCCCCAGAGAGCTCTCTCGCTCTCTGTCAGCCGTGTGAGGACACGAGAGAAGGCGGCCACCACCTGCAGCCTGGGGAGAGCCCTCGTCGGAGCACGGCCGCACCAGCTCCCCGACCTCAGACTTCAAGCCTCCAGAACAATGGGAAATAAATTTCTGTTGCTGAGGAGCCACCCAGTCTGTGGCACTTTATGATAGCAGCCTGAACCAGGACAATCACGTTCTGGCTTTGAGCTTCAAACAGACTTTAAAAACCGAAGGCCTCACGCCTGTAATCCTAGCTCTCTGGGAGGCCGAGGCGGGCGGATTGTTTGAGCTCAGGAGTTTGAGACCAGCCTGAGCAAGAGCGAGACCCCGTCTCTACCAAAAATAGAAAGAAATTAATTGGACAGTTAAAAAATATATAGAAAAAATTAGCCGGGCTTGGTGGCGCATGCCTGTAGTCCCAGCTACTTGGGAGGCTGAGGCAGTAGGATCGCTTGAGCCCAG